>JAYMGU010000908.1:0-45000 GCA_036178185.1 Liparis tanakae | reverse complement strand
GACAGATGCAATAGATGTAATGTGTACAGAAGGACATATTTAGAGTTAAAATACATTCAAGGAATCTGACAGAGTTTATCAATAGTTCATATTTAGGCATATTCCACGATGGAGAGTTTGGAGACCTCCCAAGTGGAGGAGTGGCGGAGTCCCAGCAGGGCAGTGGCACAGCTGGCGACAGGAACTCACGATCCAACCATCGAAGGTCCATCAGCAGATGGAATCTATGCCGTCTCATAGGGTCCGATGACCCCATGAGACGTGAAGTCAGAAGGACTCCGGGGAGAAAGCAGAGTTAGTCATGTGTGATGGAGGGATGAAGATTCATCCATAGGAGAAAAGAAAAGAGGAGAGAGGTGCTCAGTGCATCCTAAACATCCCCAGCAGCTATAAGCCTATACCAGCATATCCAGGGGCTGGACCAGGGCAAACCTGATTCAGCCCTGACTATAAGAGAGGAAAAGAGGAAAGTCTTCAGTCTACTCTTGAATGTGGTGACTGTGTCTGCCTCCCGGACTAATGCGCTGTCAGACTTAAACATCTCTCACCGACTCACGAGAACCTAAAGCCTCCTCCATCAAAGTTGACTTAACCGTTCCTCTGGTCAAGTCTGTTCAAATAAAGAGTCTCTGCACCCGCACGTGAAACCGCCCCCCCCCCTCCTTCCATTCACTTTTTATTCCATATTTAAAAAATATATATAAGCTATATATAATTAAGATTATGTCAACATAAAAAATAAATGATTGAGTTGGCTGAAAGTATAAATATTCTGTAAGCTTTTTTTAAAATTTGAATATTTTCTCCATAAAACAATTATATATATATATATATATATATATATATATATATATATATATATATATATATATATATATATATATATATATATATATATAATATATAAATGCCCCCCCCCCCCCCTGTCCTCGCGCATTCTGAGAGGTGTCGTGCACACTTTAATTGCACACTGATGCACGGCTGTATTTGTCTTTTAATTAGCACTTAGCGCATTGTACAATTAATCATCGGTTTGCAGGTGGAAGAAGAATGCAGCGTCCCTGTTAATTAACGCAGCGTCGTTGCGTGCCTCGACCGATCGACAGGTTCCCATCGGTTGAGTCATGAAGTCTTCAATCAGAGATGGTCTCCAGGTCTGAGAGCGGTAGCACGCAAACCACTGTCAAGAGTGTGAAAACAAAACCGCGGTCGACACCTTCAGTCACACCGCCTCGCTCTCCCGTTGCCCCGAGGCGGGCCGTGTCGGCTCATGCTCGAACGGCACGTCAGCCGGAGGAATCACACACAATACACCGATACTGTTATGACGATGTTCATAGAGACGGTTGTCACATTGACACATAGGTCTTCATCAGAGACAAACACCTCCCCTCGCTCCTCCCGCCCAAAACAACAAGAGAAAACACGTGCGTAAAAAACAAGTAATACATAATTGTATTCAAGCGGAGAAGAAGAACATTTTAACAATAAGAAAACATACACATTCGCATTGAAATAACACATTTAATTAAAAACCAATAACCGATCCTGCAGCGGGCCGCACACACGGACCGTTAAACTAACACCAGTGTCGTTGCACCGCCACCTTGTGGCCACATTCTGAAGTTACGTTAGCAGCAATATTGGGTTTAAATTGCTGAGCGTCTCCTATACGGGATCTATCATAATCATGCTCATGTGGGAAATCAATCAAGTAAGCTAAATCTGTTTCCCCAACTACGTCAGAGGAGAGGCCCACAACTCGAGACCTTAAAAAGCCCATATTTAAAGGAATACTATTGTATATTACAGTCAAGTTTTAGAGCACTTCACAGTACAGCAACTGCCCTCCTCAAGGTGATCTGACCTTCTTTTAGCAGCAGATAGGGGGAAGAGTGCAGTTGCAGTTGAAATTAATTTAGACCTCAGTGCAGCTTTCGCTACTGTTGATCACGCCATTTTAATCGATCGCCTCAAAGTCTGGGTTGGTATCAAGGACACTGCAGCACTTGGCTGGTTTTCCTCGTACTTTTTAAAAAGATCATACTCGGTCACCATAGGTATCACTCGTCTTCCACTACTCATATTACCTGTGGTGTGTACCACAAGGTTCAATTTTAGGTCCACTTTTATTTTCCATCTTGGTCAAATCCTCCAGCGACACCATGTATGTTTTCATTCCTATGTAGACGACACACAGATGTACCTTCCGCTGAGACCAGGTGACCCAGAGAGCCTAGCTGCTGTTTGAGATTGTCTCTCTGACTTTAACTGCTAAATGGCACAACATTTTCTTCAACTAAATAACTCTAAATCAGAAGTCATATTATCATCGAGAGTAAACTTGGTCCCCTGGCTGCCTATTTAAAACCGGTAGCCAGAAATCTGGGTGTAATGTTTGACTCATAATTTGAACTTTGAATCACAGATTTATAAAAATGTCCAGTCCTGCTTCTTTCAATTGCAAATCATTTCTAAAATTAAACCCATACCGTTACGGTCAGACCTGGAAAAAGTTATACATGCACTAATTTTCTCGAAACTGGACTACTATAACTCCCTCCTTTCCGGCATTAATCAAAAATCCATCTCCTGCCTCCAACTAGTCCAGAATGCAGCAGCTCGGCTTCTGACTGATTTTAACAGACAGCATCCCATTAACCCAGTCCTGGCCTCTCTCCACTGGCTCCCTGTTTGTTTTAGATTTGATTTAAAGATTTTACTGATAACTTTTAAAGAACGCCTGGTTCTGGATCGGCCTGCTGGAGGGGATGAGGCTCACAGAATCAGTGACTTCTTTTAAATCACTTCTTAAAACCATTTTTTTTTAGAACAGCTTTTAAGTGATCTCATCCTTTTATGCAATCTTTGGTTCCCCTTATTTAGTTTGTCTGTTTTTTGAACATTTTGTATTTTTTTTAAAGGTTATATTTGTATCTTACCATTTTAATTTGTTTTGCCTTGAATCTCTGTAGAGCACTTTGTAAACTTAGTTTTTAAAGGTGTTATATAAATAAAGTTATTATTATTACGACTCTTCCTCTTAGTTCTGGTCCTTGGATTTATTGGCGGTGATCCTGAACTCAATAAAGTTATATTGGCTCTAAAAATAAGTTCCATTATTATAAGAAACAGGAGCAGTCAATCAGCCAGGTTGTGAACAAGCGTACTTTATTTCCAACTTAAATTTGTTCCCACTAAATAAAGTGCGAGCATGTTTGTGGCCTGTGTGAGTGCTTGTGTACACTTCTTCTTTGGGGAGGACAACTTGTCGTTGAAAGTGAAGGCCGGAGACGCGTCAATAAAACCCACGCTGCAGCCCCTTGTGGTTTTCCTGAGCGGTTGACCTAAAATGAGCTTCACTGTGACACAATCTGAAATGTTTATGATCTCAAACGGCCCTCGCTGTGGGCGTGGCTCTGAACAACTGTCAAAGGACCAGAGCACAGGACTCCAAAACAATGAGGATGTGTGCTGGCCCTCTACTCTGTCAACACCTGTGACGACTTTTCACATCTACTCTGAAACTCACACAGCCATTAGGAGAGGGTGGAACGGTGAAATAGCAATGCTATTCAGCTAACGCTAATAAAGGTTGCATCCTTCTGCGTGCAAGCTATACTCAGTAAAACATCACAAATTATTAACATCATCATCAGGTGTTCAAATGTTATCTTATCAAATGTAGTTATTGGAAAGAAACTTGAAAAAGATGCAGTAGTACGGGAACATCTCTATTTACAAAGTGCAGGTTCACTGCAGAGTCGATTTAAAACACAAAACATTGGAATCAAACTTTGACAAGTGAGAGGAAAGAGAGTGGCTAGAATACACTTTTTGTATTAACGTTGCTCTTTTCTCTAGTTTTTAGACCAAGGACACACTGTTTGTCAAAATTCTTTTTCTTTAAATGTAAGAAAGGCCAGTGATGAGATGTCAGATACATCCCAGGACATCCAGGAGGCTAACGTCGTTAGCATGAGCTGATCCAGAGGCCGCAGACGCTCTTCAGCATCTTGCCAACATGTTTTCTTCTCTTATCGTCCTTTTAGCGGTTCAGCAGAGCCGATGTCATCTCTTTAAAAGGCTGTTGACAGCTCTGACTTCCTCGGTGGACAGGGGAGAAAGATTGTAGCCTCTCAGCTGAGGTTTGCCTGCAAAATCAAGAAAAAGACACACGTCACGCTCACACTGCTGGAGGGGGGACGACATTTGAAACAAGTTCACAATGACGGGTCTGCGGCTACTGATGAAGTGCACATCACTTGGAGCCGCCATCTTCCCGCCTTAGAAACGCTTCACAAAGAGACATTTGAGAGCACTTCTTATATGACAGCTAAACAAGCCATAAAGTACTGTCTTTTTTCTGCAGAGGGACAATAAATAAATAATTTGTTTATTTGTTCATATAGTTTCATTCAGATTTTTCTGATTTTAAAATATGAGCGGACACCATGATCAATGCACTATAGTTACCACTAACTCTTTGGCCAGCAGATATCCCGCAATGCATTTCACCATTAACCGGAAACAATAGCGAAGGAGAAAATAAACAACTGACAGTTGACTTTTTATAAATACTACTGTTGTTGAGTCACGGAATGTCATTTTAGGTTGTTTTGTTTATTCAGCTGTAAAAAATAATTTACAGTGAATAATTAGAGTAATCTCAGGAGCAAGAACAGCTGATGTGGTGACGTCATCAAGTCAGCTGCTTGATCCAATCGCAGAATGACCGTCCTCCCGAGTCTGGGCTCCCAAGACCAGACTCCAAAAGAAGACAAGTCTACAGTCGTGTACTTTGAATTGAGAAACGGCCCTTGTGTCGTCTGTCGTGATCCTTATTCTTTCCTCCTGTGTGATTGCTGGCCCCGCCCTAATTTTGTCCACCTGTGTCTTGTTCCCCGTTGTCCAATCCTCTCACCTTGCCTGTGTATGTAAATCCTGTTTGTCTCATTCCCAGTGTGGCTTCGTACTGTTTGGTCCGCGTTCTTGTCGTCCTGTTAGTATTTTGAAGATTAAACATTGGTTTCTGCAGCATGTTGGCATTTGGGTCCTCTCTCGTTGCGACAACAATGACATCCGTGACCACACATGACAGGAGGAGAACCCAGAGACAAAGAGAGAGTGAGTGAGAGACAGAAACAGAAAGATGGGAAAGGAAGGGATATATAGATTTATTACATAATTAAAGACATTCATCATTACATTTGAACTGTACAGATCACATTCCACCCACACTTACTTAGAAAGTCCAGCTGTTCTTTTTACTTTGATGGAGAACAAGACCTCCTGCATGATCACAGTTCAGATCACTGCCTCCACAGAGGCCTCGATGTGTTGTCTGCTACCCGATGCTGCGTTCACACTAAAAGCACTGAGAAAGTTTTGTGCAAGTAGAATGGTTGAGATTGATGTGAACATTCCCCTTGCGGCGCGAAAAATTGTGCCGTTAATGAATCTAACTGGCTGCTGCTGCTCTATTAGCGCTAAGCGGTAGTTATTCAGACATAGTCGATGAAATTCATCGAGCTGTGTGAGCATACAGATGATGTCGTGAACCCAAACACGAGGGCGTTAAGTGTTCTGACGTTTGTGGGATGTCCACAATAAGTATAGACTACCTGAAATAGTAGTTATTTATTCCACAGTGGATGGCGGAAATGATAACTGTTTCCACGGAGTAAAACCACAGAGATAAGCCACCAATCCAGCAAAACATGCTGACAAATTCATTGTTTTTTGTGTGCTAAATGCTCGACCAGAGTATTCCATACGTTAAGTTTGCAGGTTTAAGAAAGTTTCCTTCGTCTCAGCCACCACGCCAAAGCATTCAAACTAGTGTTTAACTTTTATTGACATCTTCACCCCATAATCGGGAGCCGCTGTGGTACAGAGCTTATTCAAGGCAAGGCAAGTGTATTTGTATAGCACATTTCAACAACAAGGAAATTCAAAGTGCTTCACATAAAACCATTAAAAGCATCAAAACATAATGCAAAATAAAACAAGATTGAAAAACAATTGAGAACATTCATTAAAAAATCAAAAACAGTCAAAAAGCAAAAATTGTCAACCAACACCACGCCCAAAGCCTGCAGCATTTTGCCTCGAAGAAATAGAAGGGAGGCTCGCAAAAGAATAAAAGGGGGAGACCAAAGGAAGATAGAAAAACGTTAAACTAAATACATACCATAGCTACCATAGTCCTGAATGATAAATGGTCTGTACTTGTATATCATCATTTCCTCATTCACACCCACTCATATGCTGATAACAGAGGGCGACCATGCAAGCCAGCTGACAATTATTTCTCCCACCGATTGAAGGACGACCCTGCTCTATCACTGAGACCTAATACATAATGAAAGGTAACGTGGAGATAATGGTAATTCACACACAATTTATAGATGAGGCTGGCAATTCAAAAGAGTAGATCCCTCCCCAAAAATAAGTTAAAACTGCTCTAAGATTATATCTTTTCAAGCCAAAAAGTTGTCTCCTGTCAACATTATTTATGATGGAAAAACATCTTAAAACTGCGATGAAGATTGTTGAGAGCGACAACAGTAATGGATTGCAGCGTCGCACCCTCAGCCTGACAGTAACATAACTCACTCCCATGCTTTCTTTGCAACTTTCGCCGGAGGCCTATACTTTTATAATCTCATTAGGGGATTACATAATGGAAAATTGACGACTGTTTGCCCCCACAAGATAGCTGTCAGCCAAGTAACAGTGAATGTTGCACTAAACGTCATGTCTCAATTACAGCAGTTGGAACTGGAAGAAGCCCACACTCAACGATACAAACATAAGTAATAATACCAATATGACACGCGAAAGGCGTTACGGCGAAAGGCGTTACGACGTAAGGCGATGCACAGGGAAGAAAGTGTTATTATCTTTATTAACTAATGAATACAAAAGTTCTGGTCCGACCATGATTTGACATTCCTCCTGTGTATCCTCGCTCCTAGCCCCTCAGGCAAACTTTATCCCTCATCAAGATGTTTTCAACAAGGTGGAGCGCTAAGATTGATTTCCAGGTCCCAAGCGAAAGATGAGAGGAAACAGGGGGGAGAAATAGAGAAATGTGTTACTTCAGTCTGGCTGTCATGGTCCTGCCAGGAAGCGGACTTCAATAAATCCTAAGTGTGCTAACACGCTGATCATCATCTTGCAGGACAATTCTGTCTAAATGTGTTGGAAACTGCCAAAAAGTTCAGAAGGGCTCGTCAGGAACAGACTGCACCTGAAGTCTGCCTGGAATAGCGGAAAGACAGAGAGAGGGAGAGGCCATTGTTTCTGACTTACATGTTACAAAGGTTTTATCACAGCTGTCAAAAAGCCTGCAGAGTTGCCAAAGAATGTGAGGCAGCCACAGTAGAAACTGGCCTGTAAATGCAAGAAGCTCATCAGACATAAGTGGCCTTAAATGACAATCGAGTTCAGCCTGTTCCTTTATGAAACCCTGCTGTATCCAATAAACTTGAACAGAAAAGAGGTCATGCTTTGGTCATGTCCATTACTGGAAGCAGCACAAACACAAATCACCTCCATTGTACGGAGATGGTGGTATGATAGCGCACCATGTATTGCGGTACCCTTTACAATACAATACTGTTTTTGATACTTTAAAAGCCTTTTTTTCATTTGACATAAGACGCCAACTTATTCAATGTCGCACAAAAGAACTTAAGCCACATTTTTCTTTGGCCATTTGCGGGTAATACTGCACAACAAGCTGAATATCACGCATAGCCTTTTATGGCCTATTATGGAGTTGATGCGGTGAAGGTGTTAGTCAACACGCAATAGCCTGTTTACACACCCAGCAGACGCCGAGCGACATTAGCATTCTGTAGAAGTCGAGATATTTAGTCCAATATTTCCCTTTTAACTCCATTTTGGTCTCCACTAACTCCTGAGATAAATATCTGGTTTGTTAGCTGTCAAATATGACGTATATCAAAGACATCATAGGAATTAAAAATATGTTGAAGAACAAGGTTGATAAGATGGAGTAGTGGCACTTACACTGGAACAAAAGAAAGCGCAAGCCCCAAAGCAAGCGACCAACTCCCCTCCTCTACTCCAGTGAATGGCATTTAACCTCCTCAGTCTGCCTGGAGCCTACCACCTACCTGTGTAAGTAAAGGGTGAGCTTGCAGTAATGCAAGATCTCTAAGTTACTGACATCTTGATCTATCCATTGGTATGCATTGGTACAACTGCCGTCCATACCAATGAGCACACCACATATTATTGCATCTAATTTACAACTGAATTGAAGCAGAGAGAGATATACAGCAGCTCTCCATCTTACATTATTAACTCTGTTTCCTCCCCGGAGTCTTTGTGACTTCAGGTCTCAGAGGGTCCATTGGACCTGGCTGTGCGCCCCCTGCCACAGCCCTGCTGATCGCCCAGCCCACCCCTCCATCTGTCTCATGGATCATGGAGCTCTGGATCGTAGTCCATGCCTACTAACAACTATTCATACACTTTGTCATACGCATTGAATGTGTTGCAACTCTGTAACGCTATTTCTTCTGTTAACCTGACATCTATGGCATCTGTCCATCCGTGGAGAGGATCCTCCTCTGTTGCTTGTGTGACGCGGCCTAAGAGCGGTCGTGGCACTGCCTTACAATAAATGTCATTTATTCAATCAATTATTTAAAGAATGCATTTACCATTTGCTCTAGAGCTGGGCGATATACCGGTTTCAAATTCACGTAATTCTCTAACGCTCTTTAACAGGGTTAAACACCACGACACAACAGTGTGTAACACTAATAATTGTACATTTATAAAATGACGCCCCCGAACTGTACGCTGGGTACAGCTCGCCTATTATCACATGACATGTATTGCATCCGTCCACCCTGGGATCCTCCTGTTTCTCTCCTGAAGGTTTCTTTCCTTTTTCCCCCTGAAGGTTTTTTTTCTCATTCTTGGGAGTTTTTCCTGATCTGATTTAAGGTCAAAGGTCAGGGATGTCGTATGCATGCGGAATGTAAATCCTTCTGAGGCAAATTTGTAATGTGTGATATTGGTCTATACAAGAAAACTGAATTGAATTCTATCAGCTGATTAACCAACTAGATGCTGCACAGTTTCCTGGAAACTAATATCGTTGCTGTCAAACTTTTCAATAGCATCTCCTCACTGCTGCTGTCATTTGTTATTCAGGCTCAAACCAGATGCGACCCTCCTCCCCCCCAGTAACCTCCAGTGAGCGTTCAGTCATGCCCTCGTTCATCATTGGGTTCCAGCAACTCCTTCTTCACCATCGCCTCCATTGTCTGGATTCCACAAAGGATTCAGCATCACTCAGTGCACATCAATTCTGTAAATGCGCCAGAGTTAGCCAAGAGGCTATTTGTCATCCGTGATAGACTAACATCGGGATAGAGTTCAATCGCCAACCACTATTCAAATGTTGTGCATATGTTTTACAGTATTGTTACATTCTGAGCAAGTCTCTCCTTATTTAACTACCTTACCTTTCATCCTACATCCTAGCAGAGCCCAGCCCCTCCCTAGCAAGAGGAAATAAGAAGGTAAACTTGTTTGCTTGGGGAAGCAGCTGAGACGCTCCTCAACCTCAACGTTCTCGTCAGAACAATGAGAATTCTTTGAACCCAACAACAAAACAATCAATTATTAACCTTAATTGATAATGTATTGAATAAAAAATGGGACTGGATTATTATAAATTACTAAGATACAAACACACTTCAATTTGGGGAAACAGGGCTAACTGACATGATTAGAAAAAACTCAAATATAACCCTCAAGGATAAAATGTTAGTACTCGATTAACTGCAATGGCAACCAGTTGGGCCACTGTTTGTTTAAAATAATAATAATTACAGAATTGGGAATAATGTGTAATATTCCAAGAAAAAACACTTCTGAGATTTAAATAATAAATCAATTAGACCAAAAATGTATATCTTACTTATATTTTGAGAGACAAATGTGTACATTTACAAGCAAAAAACATTAATAAAAGATTTTAAAAAATGTATCTGAATAACTGTGGAGAGCAAAACCACTGCAACTTTCAACTTTGGTTTAACCTCATTGAACCACGGATACACAGTGTAAAACAACACACCAGCAGTTAAGTTGTGTTCTTCTTTTCCCTTCACGCAGTGTGTTTGGACTTAAATCTTTTCAACGGTTAGAAACAAAGATAGATGTTGTTGGTCTCTACTATCCTGTAACCTCTAAGTATCACCTACCAATGTGCGGTCACGTTGTTGATGTGGTTTGATTTCATGTGAAGCCAATATTTTTTTTTACAGTGTGCACACTTGTATAACCGCGAACTAGTTAGATAATTGACAACAACATGTGTGCTCAATGGCGCTGAGGTGAGCTTTGTTATTGATATCAGTCAAGTTCATCAAGAGTTCATTTGTAGTTCCATGAACATTTCGGTTCTAATATTTTGCTATTTTGAATAACTGTTCAAATGTTTAGGTAGCTGCACAAACATTAAAGCACTTTGAGCAAAAGAAAAATCAAGAAAAGTAGTCGTTGCCTCATAGTCTTCTATACAACCAGAGACATTAGACATTAGACATTAGATTGGACATTAGAGCGAATGCAGGTTTTAAGACATGTCTTACATTTTCAGAGGCCTGACTCGAACCATTAAAAATATATAATATACAACAGCAAAATGTCTGACTCGTCCGGATTTTAGGACACACTCTACACCACTAAATAATATCACTACCGTATCATTAACATAATCCACAGTTTAATCTCAGAATGTCATGTTTTATATCGCTATATTAGCTACACTTTCCCCACCTCCATACATTTATTTGTCTTGGCGCCTCCATGGGCTAATTCAATTCAATTTCAATTCAGTTTATTTGTATAGCCCAGTTTCACAAATTACAAATTTGTCTCAGAGTGCTTTACAATCTGTACACATAGACATCCTGACCCAAAACCTCACATCGGACCAGGAAAAACTCCCAAATAACCCTTCAGGGGAAAAAAAGGAAGAAACCTTCAGGAGAGCAACAGAGGAGGATCCTCTCCAGGATGGACAGATGCAATAGATGTAATGTGTACAGAAGGACATATTTAGAGTTAAAATACATTCAAGGAATCTGACAGAGTTTATCAATAGTTCATATTTAGGCATATTCCACGATGGAGAGTTTGGAGACCTCCCAAGTGGAGGAGGGGGCGGAGTGCCAGCAGGGCAGTGGCACAGCTGGCGGCAGGAACTCACGATCCAACCATCGAAGGTCCATCAGCAGATGGAATCTATGCCGTCTCATAGGGTCCGATGACCCCATGTGACGTGAAGTCAGAAGGACTCCGGGAGAAAGCAGAGTTAGTCATGTGTGATGGAGAGATGAAGATTCATCCATAGGAGAAAAGAAAGAGGAGAGAGGTGCTCAGTGCATCCTAAACATCCCCAGCAGCTATAAGCCTATACCAGCATATCCAGGGGCTGGACCAGGGCAAACCTGATTCAGCCCTGACTATAAGAGAGGAAAAGAGGAAAGTCTTCAGTCTACTCTTGAATGTGGTGACTGTGTCTGCCTCCCGGACTAATGCGCTGTCAGACTTAAACATCTCTCACCGACTCACGAGAACCTAAAGCCTCCTCCATCAAAGTTGACTTAACCGTTCCTCTGGTCAAGTCTGTTCAAATAAAGAGTCTCTGCACCCGCACGTGAAACCGCCCCCCCCCCTCCTTCCATTCACTTTTTATTCCATATTTAAAAAAATATATATAAGCTATATATAATTAAGATTATGTCAACATAAAAAATAAATGATTGAGTTGGCTGAAAGTATAAATATTCTGTAAGCTTTTTTTAAAATTTGAATATTTTCTCCATAAAACAATTATATATATATATATATATATATATATATATATATATATATATATATATATATATATAATATATAAATGCCCCCCCCCCCCCCCCCTGTCCTCGCGCATTCTGAGAGGTGTCGTGCACACTTTAATTGCACACTGATGCACGGCTGTATTTGTCTTTTAATTAGCACTTAGCGCATTGTACA
The DNA here is from genome assembly GCA_036178185.1 of Liparis tanakae. Taxonomy (NCBI): domain Eukaryota; kingdom Metazoa; phylum Chordata; class Actinopteri; order Perciformes; family Liparidae; genus Liparis; species Liparis tanakae. Next base: position 32,925 of record JAYMGU010000908.1, on the reverse strand, counting down.
ATTAATCATCGGTTTGCAGGTGGAAGAAGAATGCAGCGTCCCTGTTAATTAACGCAGCGTCGTTGCGTGCCTCGACCGATCGACAGGTTCCCATCGGTTGAGTCATGAAGTCTTCAATCAGAGATGGTCTCCAGGTCTGAGAGCGGTAGCACGCAAACCACTGTCAAGAGTGTGAAAACAAAACCGCGGTCGACACCTTCAGTCACACCGCCTCGCTCTCCCGTTGCCCCGAGGCGGGCCGTGTCGGCTCATGCTCGAACGGCACGTCAGCCGGAGGAATCACACACAATACACCGATACTGTTATGACGATGTTCATAGAGACGGTTGTCACATTGACACATAGGTCTTCATCAGAGACAAACACCTCCCCTCGCTCCTCCGCCCAAAACAACAAGAAAACACGTGCGTAAAAAACAAGTAATACATAATTGTATTCAAGCGGAGAAGAAGAACATTTTAACAATAAGAAAACATACACATTCGCATTGAAATAACACATTTAATTAAAAACCAATAACCGATCCTGCAGCGGGCCGCACACACGGACCGTTAAACTAACACCAGTGTCGTTGCACCGCCACCTTGTGGCCACATTCTGAAGTTACGTTAGCAGCAATATTGGGTTTAAATTGCTGAGCGTCTCCTATACGGGATCTATCATAATCATGCTCATGTGGGAAATCAATCAAGTAAGCTAAATCTGTTTCCCCAACTACGTCAGAGGAGAGGCCCACAACTCGAGACCTTAAAAAGCCCATATTTAAAGGAATACTATTGTATATTACAGTCAAGTTTTAGAGCACTTCACAGTACAGCAACTGCCCTCCTCAAGGTGATCTGACCTTCTTTTAGCAGCAGATAGGGGGAAGAGTGCAGTTGCAGTTGAAATTAATTTAGACCTCAGTGCAGCTTTCGCTACTGTTGATCACGCCATTTTAATCGATCGCCTCAAAGTCTGGGTTGGTATCAAGGACACTGCAGCACTTGGCTGGTTTTCCTCGTACTTTTTAAAAAGATCATACTCGGTCACCATAGGTATCACTCGTCTTCCACTACTCATATTACCTGTGGTGTGTACCACAAGGTTCAATTTTAGGTCCACTTTTATTTTCCATCTTGGTCAAATCCTCCAGCGACACCATGTATGTTTTCATTCCTATGTAGACGACACACAGATGTACCTTCCGCTGAGACCAGGTGACCCAGAGAGCCTAGCTGCTGTTTGAGATTGTCTCTCTGACTTTAACTGCTAAATGGCACAACATTTTCTTCAACTAAATAACTCTAAATCAGAAGTCATATTATCATCGAGAGTAAACTTGGTCCCCTGGCTGCCTATTTAAAACCGGTAGCCAGAAATCTGGGTGTAATGTTTGACTCATAATTTGAACTTTGAATCACAGATTTATAAAAATGTCCAGTCCTGCTTCTTTCAATTGCAAATCATTTCTAAAATTAAACCCATACCGTTACGGTCAGACCTGGAAAAGTTATACATGCACTAATTTTCTCGAAACTGGACTACTATAACTCCTCCTTTCCGGCATTAATCAAAATCCATCTCCTGCCTCCAACTAGTCCAGAATGCAGCAGCTCGGCTTCTGACTGATTTTAACAGACAGCATCCCATTAACCCAGTCCTGGCCTCTCTCCACTGGCTCCCTGTTTGTTTTAGAATTGATTTAAAGATTTTACTGATAACTTTTAAAGAACGCCTGGTTCTGGATCGGCCTGCTGGAGGGATGAGGCTCACAGAATCAGTGACTTCTTTTAAATCACTTCTTAAAACCAATTTTTTAGAACAGCTTTTAAGTGATCTCATCCTTTTATGCAATCTTTGGTTCCCCTTATTTAGTTTGTCTGTTTTTGAACATTTTGTATTTTTTTAAAGGTTATATTTGTATCTTACCATTTTAATTTGTTTTGCCTTGAATCTCTGTAGAGCACTTTGTAAACTTAGTTTTTAAAGGTGTTATATAAATAAAGTTATTATTATTACGACTCTTCCTCTTAGTTCTGGTCCTTGGATTTATTGGCGGTGATCCTGAACTCAATAAAGTTATATTGGCTCTAAAAATAAGTTCCATTATTATAAGAAACAGGAGCAGTCAATCAGCCAGGTTGTGAACAAGCGTACTTTATTTCCAACTTAAATTTGTTCCCACTAAATAAAGTGCGAGCATGTTTGTGGCCTGTGTGAGTGCTTGTGTACACTTCTTCTTTGGGGAGGACAACTTGTCGTTGAAAGTGAAGGCCGGAGACGCGTCAATAAAACCCACGCTGCAGCCCCTTGTGGTTTTCCTGAGCGGTTGACCTAAAATGAGCTTCACTGTGACACAATCTGAAATGTTTATGATCTCAAACGGCCCTCGCTGTGGGCGTGGCTCACAGACAACTGTCAAAGGACCAGAGCACAGGACTCCAAAACAATGAGGATGTGTGCTGGCCCTCTACTCTGTCAACACCTGTGACGACTTTTCACATCTACTCTGAAACTCACACAGCCATTAGGAGAGGGTGGAACGGTGAAATAGCAATGCTATTCAGCTAACGCTAATAAAGGTTGCATCCTTCTGCGTGCAAGCTATACTCAGTAAAACATCACAAATTATTAACATCATCATCAGGTGTTCAAATGTTATCTTATCAAATGTAGTTATTGGAAAGAAACTTGAAAAAGATGCAGTAGTACGGGAACATCTCTATTTACAAAGTGCAGGTTCACTGCAGAGTCGATTTAAAACACAAAACATTGGAATCAAACTTTGACAAGTGAGAGGAAAGAGAGTGGCTAGAATACACTTTTTGTATTAACGTTGCTCTTTTCTCTAGTTTTTAGACCAAGGACACACTGTTTGTCAAAATTCTTTTTCTTTAAATGTAAGAAAGGCCAGTGATGAGATGTCAGATACATCCCAGGACATCCAGGAGGCTAACGTCGTTAGCATGAGCTGATCCAGAGGCCGCAGACGCTCTTCAGCATCTTGCCAACATGTTTTCTTCTCTTATCGTCCTTTTAGCGGTTCAGCAGAGCCGATGTCATCTCTTTAAAAGGCTGTTGACAGCTCTGACTTCCTCGGTGGACAGGGAGAAAGATTGTAGCCTCTCAGCTGAGGTTTGCCTGCAAAATCAAGAAAAAGACACACGTCACGCTCACACTGCTGGAGGGGGGACGACATTTGGGGCAAGTTCACAATGACGGGTCTGCGGCTACTGATGAAGTGCACATCACTTGGAGCCGCCATCTTCCCGCCTTAGAAACGCTTCACAAAGAGACATTTGAGAGCACTTCTTATATGACAGCTAAACAAGCCATAAAAGTACTGTCTTTTTTTCTGCAGAGGGACAATAAATAAATAATTTGTTTATTTGTTCATATAGTTTCATTCAGATTTTTCTGATTTTAAAATATGAGCGGACACCATGATCAATGCACTATAGTTACCACTAACTCTTTGGCCAGCAGATATCCGCAATGCATTTCACCATTAACCGGAAACAATAGCGAAGGAGAAAATAAACAACTGACAGTTGACTTTTATAAATACTACTGTTGTTGAGTCACGGAATGTCATTTTAGGTTGTTTTGTTTATTCAGCTGTAAAAATAATTTACAGTGAATAATTAGAGTAATCTCAGGAGCAAGAACAGCTGATGTGGTGACGTCATCAAGTCAGCTGCTTGATCCAATCGCAGAATGACCGTCCTCCGAGTCTGGGCTCCCAAGACCAGACTCCAAAAAAACAAGTCTACAGTCGTGTACTTTGAATTGAGAAACGGCCCTTGTGTCGTCTGTCGTGATCCTTATTCTTTCCTCCTGTGTGATTGCTGGCCCCGCCCTAATTTTGTCCACCTGTGTCTTGTTCCCCGTTGTCCAATCCTCTCACCTTGCCTGTGTATGTAAATCCTGTTTGTCTCATTCCCAGTGTGGCTTCGTAATGTTTGGTCTGCGTTCTTGTCGTCCTGTTAGTATTTTGAAGATTAAACATTGGTTTCTGCAGCATGTCGGCATTTGGGTCCTCTCTGTTGCGACAACAATGACATCCGTGACCACACATGACAGGAGGAGAACCAGAGACAAAGAGAGAGGAGTGAGAGAGACAGAAACAGAAAGATGGGAAAGGGGAAGGGATATATAGATTTATTACATAATTAAAGACATTCATCATTACATTTGAACTGTACAGATCACATTCCACCCACACTTACTTAGAAAGTCCAGCTGTTCTTTTTACTTTGATGGAGAACAAGACCTCCTGCATGATCACAGTTCAGATCACTGCCTCCACAGAGGCCTCGATGTGTTGTCTGCTACCCGATGCTGCGTTCACACTAAAAGCACTGAGAAAGTTTTGTGCAAGTAGAATGGTTGAGATTGATGTGAACATTCCTTGCGGTGCGAAAAATTGTGCCGTTAATGAATCTAACTGGCTGCTGCTGCTCTATTAGCGCTGAAGCGGTAGTTATTCAGACATAGTCGATGAAATTCATCGAGCTGTGTGAGCATACAGATGATGTCGTGAACCCAAACACGAGGGCGTTAAGTGTTCTGACGTTTGTGGGATGTCCACAATAAGTATAGACTACCTGAAATAGTAGTTATTTATTCCACAGTGGATGGCGGAAATGATAACTGTTTCACGGAGTAAAACCACAGAGATAAGCCACCAATCCAGCAAAACATGCTGACAAATTCATTGTTTTTTGTGTGCTAAATGCTCGACCAGAGTATTCCATACGTTAAGTTTGCAGGTTTAAGAAAGTTTCCTTCGTCTCAGCCACCACGCCAAAGCATTCAAACTAGTGTTTAACTTTTATTGACATCTTCACCCCATAATCGGGAGCCGCTGTGGTACAGAGCTTATTCAAGGCAAGGCAAGTGTATTTGTATAGCACATTTCAACAACAAGGAAATTCAAAGTGCTTCACATAAAACCATTAAAAGCATCAAAACATAATGCAAAATAAAACAAGATTGAAAAACAATTGAGAACATTCATTAAAAAATCAAAACAGTCAAAGCAAAAATTGTCAACCAACACCACGCCCAAAGCCTGCAGCATTTGGCTCAAGAAGAAGGAGGCTCGCAGTGAAGAATAAAGGGGGGAGACCAAAGGAAGATAGAAAACGTTAAACTAACACATACCCATAGCTACCATAGTCCTGAATGATAAATGGTCTGTACTTGTATATCATCATTTCTCATTCACACCCAGCAATTATGTTGATAACAGAGGGCGACCATGCAAGCCATGACAATTATTTCTCCCAATCGATTGAAGGACTCCAATTCTGCCTCTATCACTGAGACCCAATACATAATGAAAGGTAACGAGATACGGTAATTCACACACAATTTATAGATGAGGCTAAATTCAAAAAGAGCAGATCCCTCCCCAAAAATAAGTTAAAACTGCCTCTAAGATTATATCTTCAAGCCAAAAAAGTTGTCTCCCCGTCAACATTATTTATGATGAAAACATTCTTAAAACTGCGATGAAATACTTGTTGAGAGCCGCATAACAGTAATGGATTGCAGTTGCCGCACCTCACAGCCTGCTGACAGTAACATAACTCACTCCTATATGCTTTGCAACTTTCGCCGGAGGCCTATACTTTTTATAAGTAATCTCATTAGGGATTACATAATGGAAAATTGACGACTGTTTGCCCCCACAAAGATAGCCTGTCAGCCAAGTAACAGTGAATGTTGCACTAAACGTCATGTCTCAATTACAGCAGTTGGAACTGGAAGAAGCCTACACTCAACGATACAAACATAAGTAATAATTTCACCAATATGACACGCGAAGGCGCATGGCGAAAGTTAGCGTTCTGACGTAAGAAGCGCATGCAACAGGGGAAGAAAGTGTTATTATTCTATTATTAACTAATGAATACAAAGTTCTGGTCCGATTCATGATTTGACATTCCTCCTGTGTATCCTCGCTCCTGCAAGCCCTCACAGAATAAACTTTATCCTCATCAAGATGTTTTCAAATACAAGGTGGAGCGCTAAGATTGGATTTCCAGGTCCCAAGCGAAAGATGAGAGGAAACAGGGGAGAAATAGGAGAAATGTGTTACTTCAGTCTGGCTGGGTGGTCCTGCCAGGAAGCGGACTTCAATAAATCCTAAGTGTGCTAACACGCTGGATCATCATCTTGCAGTGACAATTCTGTCTAAAATGTGTTGGAAACTGCCAAAAAAGTTCAGAAGGGAGCTTCGTCAGGAACAGACTGCACCTGAAGTCTGCCTGCTGGAATAGCGGAAAGACAGAGAGAGGGAGAGGCCATTGTTTCTGACTCCCACATGTTACAAAGGTTTTATCACAGCTGTCAAAAAAAGCCTGCAGAGTTGCTGCTTAAAGAATGTGAGGCAGCCACAGTAAAGAAACTGGCCTGTAAAATGCAAGAAGCTCATCAGACATAAAGTGGCCTTAAGCCATGACAATCGAGTTCAGCCTTGTTCCTTTTATGAAACCCTGCTGTATCCAACATAAACTTGAACAGAAAAAGAGGTCATGCTTTGGTCATGTCCATTACTGGAAGCAGCATTAAACACAAATCACCTCCATTGTATGCGAGATGGTGGTATGATAGCGCAATTCATGCTTATTAAGTACCCTTTACAATAATAAATACAATACTGTTTTTGATACTTTTAAAAGCCTTTTTTCATTTGACATAAAGACGCCAACTTATTCAATGTCGCACAAAAGAACTTAAGCCACATTTTTCTTTGGCCATTTGCGGGTAATACTGCACAACAAGCTGAATATCACGATAGCCTTTTATGGCCTATTATGGAGTTGATGCGGTGAAGGTGTTAGTCAACACGTAATAGCCTGTTTACACACCCAGCAGACGCCCGGTATTAGCATTCTGTAGAAGTCGAGATATTTAGTCCAATATTTCCTTTTAACTCCATTTTGGTCTCCACTAACTCCTGAGATAAATATCTGGTTTGTTAGCTGTCAAATATGACGTATATCAAAAGACATCATAGGAATTAAAAATATGTTGAAGAACAAGGTTGATAAGATGGAGTAGTGGCACTTACACTGGAACAAAAGAAAGCGCAAGCCCCAAAGCAAGCGACCAACTCCCCTCCTCTACTCCAGTGAATGGCATTTAACCTCCTCAGTCTGCCTGGAGCCTACCACCTACCTGTGTAAGTAAAGGGTGAGCTTGCAGTAATGCAAGATCTCTAAGTTACTGACATCTTGATCTATCCATTGGTATGCATTGGTACAACTGCCGTCCATACCAATGAGCACACCACATATTATTGCATCTAATTTACAACTGAATTGAAGCAGAGAGAGATATACAGCAGCTCTCCATCTTACATTATTAACTCTGTTTCCTCCCCGGAGTCTTTGTGACTTCAGGTCTCAGAGGGTCCATTGGACCTGGCTGTGCGCCCCCTGCCACAGCCCTGCTGATGCGCCCAGCCCACCCCCTCCATCTGTCTCATGGATCATGGAGCTCTGGATCGTAGTCCATGCCTACTAACAACTATTCATACACTTTGTCATACGCATTGAATGTGTTGCAACTCTGTAACGCTATTTCTTCTGTTAACCTGACATCTATGGCATCTGTCCATCCGTGGAGAGGATCCTCCTGTTGCTTGTGTGACGCCTAAGAGCTGGGTCGTGGTACTGCCTTACAATAAATGCGCGTTTCATTTATTCAATCAATTATTTAAAGAATGCATTTACCATTTGCTCTAGAGCTGGGCGATATACCGGTTTCAAATTCACGTAATTCTCTAACGCTTTTTAACAGGGTTAAACACCACGACACAACAGTGTGTAACACTAATAATTGTACATTTATAAAATGCCCCGAACTGTACGCTGGGTACAGCTCGCCTATTATCACATGACATGTATTGCATCCGTCCACCCTGGGATCCTCCTGTTTCTCTCCTGAAGGTTTCTTTCCTTTTTCCCCTGAAGGTTTTTTTTTTTTTTCTCATTCTTGGGAGTTTTTCCTGATCTGATTTAAGGTCAAAGGTCAGGGATGTCGTATGCATGCGGAATGTAAATCCTTCTGAGGCAAATTTGTAATGTGTGATATTGGTCTATACAAGAAAACTGAATTGAATTCTATCAGCTGATTAACCAACTAGATGCTGCAGTTTCCTGGAAACTAATATCGTTGCTGTCAAACTTCTCAATAGCATCTCCTCACTGCTGCTGTCACTTGTTATTCAGGCTCAAACCAGATGCGCCCCTCCTCCCCCAGTAACCTCCAGTGAAAGCGTTCAGTCATGCCCCTCGTTCATCATTGGGTTCCAGCAACTCCCTTCTTCACCATCGCCTCCATTGTCTGGATTCCACAAAGGATTCAGCATCACCAGTGCACATCAATTCTGTAAATGCGCCCAGAGTTAGCCAAGAGGCTATTTGTCATCCGTGATAGACTAACATCGGATAGAGTTCAATCGCCAACCACTATTCAAATGTTGTGCATATGTTTTACAGTATTGTTACATTCTGAGCAAGCCTCCTTATTTGTCGCAACTACCTTACCTTTCATCCTACATCCTAGCAGAGCCCAGCCCCTCCCCAGCAAGAGGAAATAAGAAGGTAAACTTGTTTGCTTGGGGAAGCAGCTGAGACGCCTCAACCTCAACGCTCGCCAGAACAATGAGAATTCTTTGAACCCAACAACAAAACAATCAATTATTAACCTTAATTGATAATGTATTGAATAAAAATGGGACTGATTATTATAAATTACTAAGATACAAACACACTTCAATTTGGGGAAACAGGGCTAACTGACATGATTAGAAAAAACTCAAATATAACCCTCAAGGATAAAATGTTAGTACTCGATTAACTGCAATGGCAAACCAGTTGGGCCACTGTTTGTTTAAAATAATAATAATTACAGAATTAGAATAATGTAATATTCCAGAAAAAACACTTCTGAGATTTAAATAATAAATCAATTAGACCAAAAATGTATATCTTACTTATATTTTGAGAGACAAATGTGTACATTTACAAGCAAAAACATTAATAAAAAGATTTTAAAAATGTATCTGAATAACTGTGGAGAGCAAAACCACTGCAACTTTCAACTTTGGTTTAACTCCTCATTGAACCACGGATACACAGTGTAAAACAACACACCAGCAGTTGTTGTGTTCTTCTTTTTCCCTTCACGCAGTGTGTTTGGACTTAAATCTTTTCAACGGTTAGAAACAAAGATAGATGTTGTTGGTCTCTACTATCCTGTAACCTCTAAGTATCACCTACCAATGTGCGGTCACGTTGTTGATGTGGTTTGATTTCATGTGAAGCCAATATTTTTTTTACAGTGTGCACACTTGTATAACCGCGAACTAGTTAGATAATTGACAACAACATGTGTGCTCAATGGCGCTGAGGTGAGCTTTTGTTATTGATATCAGTCAAGTTCATCAAGAGTTCATTTGTAGTTCCATGAACATTTCTGGTTCTAATATTTTGCTATTTTGAATAACTGTTCAAATGTTTAGGTAGCTGCACAAACATTAAAGCACTTTGAGCAAAAGAAAAATCAAGAAAGAAGTAGTCGTTGCCTCATAGTCTTCTATACAACCAGAGACATTAGACATTAGACATTAGATTGGACATTAGAGCTAATGCAGGTTTTAAGACATGTCTTACATTTTCAGAGGCCTGACTCGAACCATTAAAAATATATAATATACAACAGCAAAATGTCTGACTCGTCCGGATTTTAGGACACACTCCTACACCACTAAATAATATCACTACCGTATCATTAACATAATCCACAGTTTAATCTCAGAATGTCATGTTTTTATATCGCTATATTAGCTACACCTTCTCCCCACCTCCATACATTTATTTGTCTTAAGGCCTCCATGGGCGCAATTCAATTCACATTTCAATTCAGTTTATTTCCAGAGATAGCCCAGTTTCATTAAATTACAAATTTGTCTCCAGAGTGCTTTTGTACAATCTGTACACATAGACATCCTGACCCAAAACCTCATCGATCGGACCAGGAAAAACTCCCAAATAACCCTTCAGGTAGGAAGGAAGAAAACCTTCAGGAGAGCAACAGAGGAGGATCTCTCTCCAGGATGGACAGATGCATAGGATGTAATGTGTACAGAAGGACATATTTAGAGTTAAAATACATTCAAGGAATCTGACAGAGTTTATCAATAGTTCATATTTAGGCATATTCCACGATGGAGAGTTTGGAGACCTCCCAAGTGGAGGAGTGGGCGGAGTCCCAGCAGGGCAGTGGCACAGCTGGCGACAGGAACTCACGATCCAACCATCGAAGGTCCATCAGCAGATGGAATTTATGCCCGTCTCATAGGGTCCGGATGACCCCATGAGACGTGAAGTCAGAAGGACTCCGGGGAGAAAGCAGAGTTAGTCATGTGTCATGGAGAGATGAAGATTCATCCATAGGAGAAAGGAAAGAGGAGAGAGGTGCTCAGTGCATCCTAAACATCCCCAGCAGCTATAAGCCTATACCAGCATATCCAGGGGCTGGACCAGGGCAAACCTGATTCAGCCCTGACTATAAGAGAGGAAAAGAGGAAAGTCTTCAGTCTACTCTTGAATGTGGTGACTGTGTCTGCCTCCCCGACTAATGCGCTGTCAGACTTAAACATCTCACCGACTAACACGAGAACCTAAAGCCTCCCTCCATCAAAGAGCTTGACTCTAACCGTTCCTCTGGTCAAGTCTGTTCAAATAAAGAGTCTCTGCACCCGCACGTGAAACCGCCCCTCCTTCCATTCACTTTTTTATTCCATATTTAAAAAATATATATAAGCTATATATAATTAAGATTATGTCAACATAAAAAATAAATGATTGAGTTGGCTGAAAGTATAAATATTCTGTAAGCTTTTTTAAAATTTGAATATTTTCTCCATAAAAACAATTATATATATATATATATATATATATATATATATATATATATATATATATATATATATATATATATATATATATATATATATATATACTATATAAATGCCCCCTGTCCTCGCGCATTCTGAGAGGTGTCGTGCACACTTTAATTGCACACTGACGCACGGCTGTATTTGTCTTTTTAATTAGCACTTAGCGCATTGTACAATTAATCATCGGTTTGCAGGTGGAAGAAGAATGCAGCGTCCTTGTTAATTAACGCAGCGTCGTTGCGTGCTCTCGACCGATCGACAGGTTCCCATCGGTTGGAGTCATGAAGTCTTCAATCAGGAGATGGTCTCCCAGGTCTGAGAGAGCGGTAGCACGCAAAACCACTGTCAAGAGGTGAAACAAAACCGCGGTCGACACCTTCAGTCACACCGCCTCGCTCTCCTGTTGCCCTCTCGAGGCGGCCGTGTCGGCTCATGCTCGAACGGCACGTCAGCCGGAGGAATCTGCACACAATACACCGATACTGTTATGACGATGTTCATAGAGACGGTTGGGTCACATTGACACATAGGTCTTCATCAGAGACAAACACCTCCCCTCGCTCCTCCCGCCCAAAACAACAAGAAAACACGTGCGTAAAAAACCAGTAATATACAAGTAATTGTATTCAAGGAGAAGAAGAACATTTTAACAATAAGAAACATACACATTCTCAGACATTGAAATAACACATTTAATTAAAACCAATAACTTCGATCCTGCAGCGGGCTGCACACACGGACCGTTAAACTAACACCAGTAGTCGTTTGCACCGCCACTTGGCCACATTCTGAAGTTACGTTAGCAGCAATATTGGGTTTAAATTGCTGAGCGTCTCCTATACGGGATCTATCATAATCATGCTCATGTGGGGAAATCAATCAAGTAAGCTAAATCTGTTTCCCCCTAACTACGTCAGAGGAGAGAGGGCCCACAACTCGAGACCTTAAAAGCCCATATTTAAAGGAATACTATTGTATATTACAGTCAAGTTTTAGAGCACTTCACAGTACAGCAACTGCCCTCCTCAAGGTGATCTGACCTTCTTTAGCAGCAGATAGGGGAAGAGTGCAGTTGCAGTTGAAATTAATTTAGACCTCAGTGCAGCTTTCGCTACTGTTGATCACGCCATTTTAATCGACGCCTCAAAAGTCTGGGTTGGTATCAAGGACCACTGCAGCACTTGGCTGGTTTTCCTCGTGACTTTTTAAAAGATCATACTCGGGAAGTCACCATAGGTATCACTGCAAATCTTCCACTACTATATTACCTGTGGTGTGTACCACAAGGTTCAATTTTAGAGATCCACTTTTATTTTTGTCCATCTTGGTCAAATCCTCAGCGACACCATGTATGTTTTCATTCCTATGTAGATCGACACACAGATGTACCGCTCCGCTGAGACCAGGTGACCCAGAGAGCCTAGCTGCTGTTTGAGATTGTCTCTGACTTTAACTGCTGGTAAATGGCACAACATTTTCTTCAACTACAATAACTCTAAATCAGAAGTCATATTATTATCATCGAGAGTAAACTTGATCCCTGGCTGCCTATTTAAAACCGGTAGCCAGAAATCTGGGTGTAATGTTTGACTCCATAATTTGAACTTTGAATCACAGATTTATGCAAAAATGTCCAGTCAGTCCTGCTTCTTTCAATTGCAAATCATTTCTAAAATTAAACCCATACTGTTACGTGGTCAGACCTGGAAAAGTTATACATGCACTAATTTTCTCGAAACTGGACTACTATAACTCCTCCTTTCCGCATTAATCAAAATCCATCTCCTGCCTCCAACTAGTCCACAGAATGCAGCAGCTCGCCGGCTCTGACTGATTTTAACAGACAGCATCCCATTAACCCAGTCCTGGCCTCTCTCCACTGGCTCCCTGTTTGTTTTTTAGATTTGATTTAAAGATTTTACTGATAACTTCTTTAAAGAACGCCTGGTTCTGGATCGGCCTGCTGGAGGGGGATGAGGCTCACAGAATCAGTGACTTCTTTTTTAAATCACTTCTTAAAAACCATTTTTTTAGAACAGCTTTTTAAGTGATCTCATCCTTTTTATGCAATCTTTGGTTCCCTTATTTAGTTTGTCTGTTTTTTGAACATTTTGTATTTTTTAAAGGTTATATTTGTATCTTACCATTTTAATTAATTTATGTTTTTGCCTTGAATCTCTGTAGAGCACTTTGTAAACTTAGTTTTTAAAGGTGTTATATAAATAAAGTTAGTTATTATTACGACTCTTCCTCTTAGTTCTGGTCCTTGGATTTATTGGCCATGGTGATCCTGAACTCAATAAAGTTATATTGGCTCTAAAATAAGTTCCATTTTTTATTATAAGAAACAGGAGCAGTCAATCAGCCAGGTTGTGAACAAGCTGCATTTTATTTCCAACTTAAATTTGTTCCCCACTCAAATAAAGTCACGAGGGCATGTTTGTGGCCTGTGTGAGTGCTTGTACACACTTCTTCTTTGGGGAGGACAACTTGTCGCAAGTTGAAAGTGAAGGCCGGAGACGCGTCAATAAAACCACGCTGCAGCCCTTGGTTTTCCTGAGCGGTTGACCTAAAATGAGCTTCACTGTGACACACAATCTGAAATGTTTATGATCTCAAACGGCCCTCGCTGTGGGCGTGGCTCACAGACAACTGTCAAAGGACCAGAGCACAGGACTCCAAAACAATGAGGATGTGTGCTGGCCTCTACTCTCTGTCAACACCTGTGACGTCGAGCACTTTTCACATCTACTCTGAAACTCACACAGCCATTAGGGAGAGGGTGGAACGATTGTGAAATAGCAATGCTATTCAGCTAAGCTTAATAAAGGTTGCATCCTTCTATCGCGTGCAAGCTATACTCAGTAAAACATCACAAATTATTAACATCATCATCAGGTGTTCAAATGTTATCTTATCAAATGTAGTTATTGAAAGAAACTTGAAAAAGATGCAGTGAGTACGGGAACATCTCTATTTACAAAGTGCAGGTTCACTGCAGAGTCGATTAAAACACAAAACATTGAATCAAACTTTGACAAGTGGAGAGGAAAGAGAGTGGCTAGAATACACTTTTTTGTATTAACGTTGCTGTTTTTCTCTAGTTTTTAGACCAAGGACACACTGTTTGTCAAAATTCTTTTTCTTTAAATGTTGTAAAGGCCAGTGATGAGATGTCAGATACATCCCAGGACATCCAGGAGGCTAACGTCGTTAAGCATGAGCTGATCCAGAGGCCGCAGACGCCTCTTCAGCATCTTGCCAACATGTTTTCTTCTCTTATCGTCGCTTTTAGCGGTTCAGCAGAGCCGATGTCATCTCTTTAAAGGCTGTTGACAGCTCTGACGCTTCCTCGGTGGACAGGGGAGAAAAGATTGTAGCCTCTCACAGCTGAGGATTTTTGCCTGCAAAATCAAAGAAAGAAAGACACACTATCACGCTCAATAACTGCTGGAGGGGGACGACATTTGGAAGACAAAGTTCTATTAATGACGGGTCTCGCGGCTACTGATGAAGTGCACATCACTTGGAGCCGCCATCTTCCCCCGCCTTTAGCAAAGCAGCTTCTGCCAGGAGACATTTTGAGTAGAGCACTTCTTATATGACAGCTAAACAAGCCATAAAAAGTACTGTCTTTTTTCTGCAGAGGGACCCAATAAATAAATAATTTGTTTATTTGTTCATATAGTTTCATTCAGATTTTTTCTGATTTTAAAATATGAGCAGACACCATGATCAATGCAACTATAGTTACCACTAACTCTTTGGCCAGCAGATATCCCGCAATGCATTTCACCATTAACCGGAAACAATAGCGAAGGAGAAAATAAACAACTGACAGTTGACTTTTTATAAATACTACTGTTGTTGAGTCACGGAATGTCATTTTAGGTTGTTTTGTTTATTCAGCTGTAAAAAATAATTTACAGTGAATAATTAGAGTAATCTCAGGAGCAAGAACAGCTGATGTGGTGACGTCATCAAGTCAGCTGCTTGATCCAATCGCAGAATGACCGTCCTCGAGTCTGGGCTCCCAAGACCAGACTCCAAAAGAAGACAAGTCTACAGTCGTGTACTTTGAATTGAGAAACGGCCCTTGTGTCGTCTGTCGTGATCCTTATTCTTTCCTCCTGTGTGATTGCTGGCCCCGCCCTAATTTTGTCCACCTGTGTCTTGTTCCCCGTTGTCCAATCCTCTCACCTTGCCTGTGTATGTAAATCCTGTTTGTCTCATTCCCAGTGTGGCTTCGTACTGTTTGGTCCGCGTTCTTGTCGTCCTGTTAGTATTTTGAAGATTAAACATTGGTTTCTGCAGCATGTTGGCATTTGGGTCCTCTCTCGTTGCGACAACAATGACATCCGTGACCACACATGACAGGAGGAGAACCCAGAGACAAAGAGAGAGTGAGTGAGAGAGACAGAAACAGAAAGATGGGAAAGGGGAAGGGATATATAGATTTATTACATAATTAAAGACATTCATCATTACATTTGAACTGTACAGATCACATTCCACCCACACTTACTTAGAAAGTCCAGCTGTTCTTTTTACTTTGATGGAGAACAAGACCTCCTGCATGATCACAGTTCAGATCACTGCCTCCACAGAGGCCTCGATGTGTTGTCTGCTACCCGATGCTGCGTTCACACTAAAAGCACTGAGAAAGTTTTGTGCAAGTAGAATGGTTGAGATTGATGTGAACATTCCCCTTGCGGCGCGAAAAATTGTGCCGTTAATGAATCTAACTGGCTGCTGCTGCTCTATTAGCGCTGGAAGCGGTAGTTATTCAGACATAGTCGATGAAATTCATCGAGCTGTGTGAGCATACAGATGATGTCGTGAACCCAAACACGAGGGCGTTAAGTGTTCTGACGTTTGTGGGATGTCCACAATAAGTATAGACTACCTGAAATAGTAGTTATTTATTCCACAGTGGATGGCGGAAATGATAACTGTTTCCACGGAGTAAAACCACAGAGATAAGCCACCAATCCAGCAAAACATGCTGACAAATTCATTGTTTTTTGTGTGCTAAATGCTCGACCAGAGTATTCCATACGTTAAGTTTGCAGGTTTAAGAAAGTTTCCTTCGTCTCAGCCACCACGCCAAAGCATTCAAACTAGTGTTTAACTTTTATTGACATCTTCACCCCATAATCGGGAGCCGCTGTGGTACAGAGCTTATTCAAGGCAAGGAAAGTGTATTTGTATTGCACATTTCAACAACAAGGCAATTCAAAGTGCTTCACATAAAACCATTAAAAGCATCAAAACATAATGCAAAATAAAACAAGATTGATAAACAATTGAGATCATTCATTAAAAATCAAAAACAGTCAAAAAGCAAAAATTGTCAACCAACACCACGCCCAAAGCCTGCAGCATTTTGCCTCGAAGAAATAGAAGGGAGGCTCGCAAAAGAATAAAAGGGGGAGACCAAAGGAAGATAGAAAAACGTTAAACTAAATACATACCATAGCTACCATAGTCCTGAATGATAAATGGTCTGTACTTGTATATCATCATTTCCTCATTCACACCCACTCATATGCTGATAACAGAGGGCGACCATGCAAGCCAGCTGACAATTATTTCTCCCACCGATTGAAGGACGACCCTGCTCTATCACTGAGACCTAATACATAATGAAAGGTAACGTGGAGATAATGGTAATTCACACACAATTTATAGATGAGGCTGGCAATTCAAAAGAGTAGATCCCTCCCCAAAAATAAGTTAAAACTGCTCTAAGATTATATCTTTTCAAGCCAAAAAGTTGTCTCCTGTCAACATTATTTATGATGGAAAAACATCTTAAAACTGCGATGAAGATTGTTGAGAGCGACAACAGTAATGGATTGCAGCGTCGCACCCTCAGCCTGACAGTAACATAACTCACTCCCATGCTTTCTTTGCAACTTTCGCCGGAGGCCTATACTTTTATAATCTCATTAGGGGATTACATAATGGAAAATTGACGACTGTTTGCCCCCACAAGATAGCTGTCAGCCAAGTAACAGTGAATGTTGCACTAAACGTCATGTCTCAATTACAGCAGTTGGAACTGGAAGAAGCCCACACTCAACGATACAAACATAAGTAATAATACCAATATGACAAGCAACAGGCGTTACGGCGAAAGGCGTTACGACGTAAGGCGATGCACAGGGAAGAAAGTGTTATTATCTTTATTAACTAATGAATACAAAAGTTCTGGTCCGACCATGATTTGACATTCCTCCTGTGTATCCTCGCTCCTAGCCCCTCAGGCAAACTTTATCCCTCATCAAGATGTTTTCAACAAGGTGGAGCGCTAAGATTGATTTCCAGGTCCCAAGCGAAAGATGAGAGGAAACAGGGGGGAGAAATAGAGAAATGTGTTACTTCAGTCTGGCTGTCATGGTCCTGCCAGGAAGCGGACTTCAATAAATCCTAAGTGTGCTAACACGCTGATCATCATCTTGCAGGACAATTCTGTCTAAATGTGTTGGAAACTGCCAAAAAGTTCAGAAGGGCTCGTCAGGAACAGACTGCACCTGAAGTCTGCCTGGAATAGCGGAAAGACAGAGAGAGGGAGAGGCCATTGTTTCTGACTTACATGTTACAAAGGTTTTATCACAGCTGTCAAAAAGCCTGCAGAGTTGCCAAAGAATGTGAGGCAGCCACAGTAGAAACTGGCCTGTAAATGCAAGAAGCTCATCAGACATAAGTGGCCTTAAATGACAATCGAGTTCAGCCTGTTCCTTTATGAAACCCTGCTGTATCCAATAAACTTGAACAGAAAAGAGGTCATGCTTTGGTCATGTCCATTACTGGAAGCAGCACAAACACAAATCACCTCCATTGTACGGAGATGGTGGTATGATAGCGCACCATGTATTGCGGTACCCTTTACAATACAATACTGTTTTTGATACTTTAAAAGCCTTTTTTTCATTTGACATAAGACGCCAACTTATTCAATGTCGCACAAAAGAACTTAAGCCACATTTTTCTTTGGCCATTTGCGGGTAATACTGCACAACAAGCTGAATATCACGCATAGCCTTTTATGGCCTATTATGGAGTTGATGCGGTGAAGGTGTTAGTCAACACGCAATAGCCTGTTTACACACCCAGCAGACGCCGAGCGACATTAGCATTCTGTAGAAGTCGAGATATTTAGTCCAATATTTCCCTTTTAACTCCATTTTGGTCTCCACTAACTCCTGAGATAAATATCTGGTTTGTTAGCTGTCAAATATGACGTATATCAAAGACATCATAGGAATTAAAAATATGTTGAAGAACAAGGTTGATAAGATGGAGTAGTGGCACTTACACTGGAACAAAAGAAAGCGCAAGCCCCAAAGCAGCGACCAACTCCTCCTCTACTCCAGTGAATGGCATTTAACCTCCTCAGTCTGCCTGGAGCCTACCACCTACCTGTGTAAGTAAAGGGTGAGCTTGCAGTAATGCAAGATCTCTAAGTTACTGACATCTTGATCTATCCATTGGTATGCATTGGTACAACTGCCGTCCATACCAATGAGCACACCACATATTATTGCATCTAATTTACAACTGAATTGAAGCAGAGAGAGATATACAGCAGCTCTCCATCTTACATTATTAACTCTGTTTCCTCCCCGGAGTCTTTGTGACTTCAGGTCTCAGAGGGTCCATTGGACCTGGCTGCGCCCCCTGCCACAGCCCTGCTGATGCGCCCAGCCCACCCCCTCCATCTGTCTCATGGATCATGGAGCTCTGGATCGTAGTCCATGCCTACTAACAACTATTCATACACTTTGTCATACGCATTGAATGTGTTGCAACTCTGTAACGCTATTTCTTCTGTTAACCTGACATCTATGGCATCTGTCCATCCGTGGAGAGGGATCCTCCTCTGTTGCTTGTGTGACGCGGCCTAAGAGCCGGGTCGTGGCACTTGCCTTACAATAAATGTCATTTATTCAATCAATTATTTAAAGAATGCATTTACCATTTGCTCTAGAGCTGGGCGATATACCGGTTTCAAATTCACGTAATTCTCTAACGCTCTTTAACAGGGTTAAACACCACGACACAACAGTGTGTAACACTAATAATTGTACATTTATAAAATGACGCCCCCGAACTGTACGCTGGGTACAGCTCGCCTATTATCACATGACATGTATTGCATCCGTCCACCCTGGGATCCTCCTGTTTCTCTCCTGAAGGTTTCTTTCCTTTTTCCCCCTGAAGGTTTTTTTTCTCATTCTTGGGAGTTTTTCCTGATCTGATTTAAGGTCAAAGGTCAGGGATGTCGTATGCATGCGGAATGTAAATCCTTCTGAGGCAAATTTGTAATGTGTGATATTGGTCTATACAAGAAAACTGAATTGAATTCTATCAGCTGATTAACCAACTAGATGCTGCACAGTTTCCTGGAAACTAATATCGTTGCTGTCAAACTTTTCAATAGCATCTCCTCACTGCTGCTGTCATTTGTTATTCAGGCTCAAACCAGATGCGACCCTCCTCCCCCCCAGTAACCTCCAGTGAGCGTTCAGTCATGCCCCTCGTTCATCATTGGGTTCCAGCAACTCCCTTCTTCACCATCGCCTCCATTGTCTGGATTCCACAAAGGATTCAGCATCACTCAGTGCACATCAATTCTGTAAATGCGCCAGAGTTAGCCAAGAGGCTATTTGTCATCCGTGATAGACTAACATCGGGATAGAGTTCAATCGCCAACCACTATTCAAATGTTGTGCATATGTTTTACAGTATTGTTACATTCTGAGCAAGTCTCTCCTTATTTAACTACCTTACCTTTCATCCTACATCCTAGCAGAGCCCAGCCCCTCCCTAGCAAGAGGAAATAAGAAGGTAAACTTGTTTGCTTGGGGAAGCAGCTGAGACGCTCCTCAACCTCAACGTTCTCGTCAGAACAATGAGAATTCTTTGAACCCAACAACAAAACAATCAATTATTAACCTTAATTGATAATGTATTGAATAAAAAATGGGACTGGATTATTATAAATTACTAAGATACAAACACACTTCAATTTGGGAAACAGGGCTAACTGACATGATTAGAAAAACTCAAATATAACCCTCAAGGATAAAATGTTAGTACTCGATTAACTGCAATGGCAACCAGTTGGGCCACTGTTTGTTTAAAATAATAATAATTACAGAATTGGGAATAATGTGTAATATTCCAAGAAAAAACACTTCTGAGATTTAAATAATAAATCAATTAGACCAAAAATGTATATCTTACTTATATTTTGAGAGACAAATGTGTACATTTACAAGCAAAAACATTAATAAAAGATTTTAAAAAATGTATCTGAATAACTGTGGAGAGCAAAACCACTGCAACTTTCAACTTTGGTTTAACCTCATTGAACCACGGATACACAGTGTAAAACAACACACCAGCAGTTAAGTTGTGTTCTTCTTTTCCCTTCACGCAGTGTGTTTGGACTTAAATCTTTTCAACGGTTAGAAACAAAGATAGATGTTGTTGGTCTCTACTATCCTGTAACCTCTAAGTATCACCTACCAATGTGCGGTCACGTTGTTGATGTGGTTTGATTTCATGTGAAGCCAATATTTTTTTTTACAGTGTGCACACTTGTATAACCGCGAACTAGTTAGATAATTGACAACAACATGTGTGCTCAATGGCGCTGAGGTGAGCTTTGTTATTGATATCAGTCAAGTTCATCAAGAGTTCATTTGTAGTTCCATGAACATTTCGGTTCTAATATTTTGCTATTTTGAATAACTGTTCAAATGTTTAGGTAGCTGCACAAACATTAAAGCACTTTGAGCAAAAGAAAAATCAAGAAAGAAGTAGTCGTTGCCTCATAGTCTTCTATACAACCAGAGACATTAGACATTAGACATTAGATTGGACATTAGAGCGAATGCAGGTTTTAAGACATGTCTTACATTTTCAGAGGCCTGACTCGAACCATTAAAAATATATAATATACAACAGCAAAATGTCTGACTCGTCCGGATTTTAGGACACACTCCTACACCACTAAATAATATCACTACCGTATCATTAACATAATCCACAGTTTAATCTCAGAATGTCATGTTTTTATATCGCTATATTAGCTACACTTTCCCCACCTCCATACATTTATTTGTCTTGGCGCCTCCATGGGCGCTAATTCAATCAATTTCAATTCAGTTTATTTGTATAGCCCAGTTTCACAAATTACAAATTTGTCTCAGAGTGCTTTACAATCTGTACACATAGACATCCCTGACCCAAAACCTCACATCGGACCAGGAAAAACTCCCAAATAACCCTTCAGGGGAAAAAAAGGAAGAAACCTTCAGGAGAGCAACAGAGGAGGATCCTCTCCAGGATGGACAGATGCAATAGATGTAATGTGTACAGAAGGACATATTTAGAGTTAAAATACATTCAAGGAATCTGACAGAGTTTATCAATAGTTCATATTTAGGCATATTCCACGATGGAGAGTTTGGAGACCTCCCAAGTGGAGGAGTGGGCGGAGTCCCAGCAGGGCAGTGGCACAGCTGGCGACAGGAACTCACGATCCAACCATCGAAGGTCCATCAGCAGATGGAATCTATGCCGTCTCATAGGGTCCGATGACCCCATGAGACGTGAAGTCAGAAGGACTCCGGGAGAAAGCAGAGTTAGTCATGTGTGATGGAGAGATGAAGATTCATCCATAGGAGAAAAGAAAGAGGAGAGAGGTGCTCAGTGCATCCTAAACATCCCCAGCAGCTATAAGCCTATACCAGCATATCCAGGGGCTGGACCAGGGCAAACCTGATTCAGCCCTGACTATAAGAGAGGAAAAGAGAAAGTCTTCAGTCTACTCTTGAATGTGGTGACTGTGTCTGCCTCCGGACTAATGCGCTGTCAGACTTAAACATCTCCCACCGACTCACGAGAACCTAAAGCCTCCTCCATCAAAGTTGACTTAACCGTTCCTCTGGTCAAGTCTGTTCAAATAAAGAGTCTCTGCACCCGCACGTGAAACCGCCCCCCCCCCTCCTTCCATTCACTTTTTATTCCATATTTAAAAAAATATATATAAGCTATATATAATTAAGATTATGTCAACATAAAAAATAAATGATTGAGTTGGCTGAAAGTATAAATATTCTGTAAGCTTTTTTTAAAATTTGAATATTTTCTCCATAAAACAATTATATATATATATATATATATATATATATATATATATATATATATATATATATATATATATATATATATATATATATATATATATAATATATAAATGCCCCTGTCCTCGCGCATTCTGAGAGGTGTCGTGCACACTTTAATTGCACACTGATGCACGGCTGTATTTGTCTTTTAATTAGCACTTAGCGCATTGTACAATTAATCATCGGTTTGCAGGTGGAAGAAGAATGCAGCGTCCTGTTAATTAACGCAGCGTCGTTGCGTGCCTCGACCGATCGACAGGTTCCCATCGGTTGAGTCATGAAGTCTTCAATCAGAGATGGTCTCCAGGTCTGAGAGCGGTAGCACGCAAACCACTGTCAAGAGTGTGAAAACAAAACCGCGGTCGACACCTTCAGTCACACCGCCTCGCTCTCCCGTTGCCCCGAGGCGGGCCGTGTCGGCTCATGCTCGAACGGCACGTCAGCCGGAGGAATCACACACAATACACCGATACTGTTATGACGATGTTCATAGAGACGGTTGTCACATTGACACATAGGTCTTCATCAGAGACAAACACCTCCCCTCGCTCCTCCCGCCCAAAACAACAAGAGAAAACACGTGCGTAAAAAACAAGTAATACATAATTGTATTCAAGCGGAGAAGAAGAACATTTTAACAATAAGAAAACATACACATTCGCATTGAAATAACACATTTAATTAAAAACCAATAACCGATCCTGCAGCGGGCCGCACACACGGACCGTTAAACTAACACCAGTGTCGTTGCACCGCCACCTTGTGGCCACATTCTGAAGTTACGTTAGCAGCAATATTGGGTTTAAATTGCTGAGCGTCTCCTATACGGGATCTATCATAATCATGCTCATGTGGGAAATCAATCAAGTAAGCTAAATCTGTTTCCCCAACTACGTCAGAGGAGGCCCACAACTCGAGACCTAAAAGCCCATATTTAAAGGAATACTATTGTATATTACAGTCAAGTTTTAGAGCACTTCACAGTACAGCAACTGCCCTCCTCAAGGTGATCTGACCTTCTTTTAGCAGCAGATAGGGAAGAGTGCAGTTGCAGTTGAAATTAATTTAGACCTCAGTGCAGCTTTCGCTACTGTTGATCACGCCATTTTAATCGATCGCCTCAAAGTCTGGGTTGGTATCAAGGACACTGCAGCACTTGGCTGGTTTTCCTCGTACTTTTTAAAAAGATCATACTCGGTCACCATAGGTATCACTCGTCTTCCACTACTCATATTACCTGTGGTGTGTACCACAAGGTTCAATTTTAGGTCCACTTTTATTTTCCATCTTGGTCAAATCCTCCAGCGACACCATGTATGTTTTCATTCCTATGTAGACGACACACAGATGTACCTTCCGCTGAGACCAGGTGACCCAGAGAGCCTAGCTGCTGTTTGAGATTGTCTCTCTGACTTTAACTGCTAAATGGCACAACATTTTCTTCAACTAAATAACTCTAAATCAGAAGTCATATTATCATCGAGAGTAAACTTGGTCCCCTGGCTGCCTATTTAAAACCGGTAGCCAGAAATCTGGGTGTAATGTTTGACTCATAATTTGAACTTTGAATCACAGATTTATAAAAATGTCAGTCCTGCTTCTTTCAATTGCAAATCATTTCTAAAATTAAACCCATACCGTTACGGTCAGACCTGGAAAAAGTTATACATGCACTAATTTTCTCGAAACTGGACTACTATAACTCCCTCCTTTCCGGCATTAATCAAAAATCCATCTCCTGCCTCCAACTAGTCCAGAATGCAGCAGCTCGGCTTCTGACTGATTTTAACAGACAGCATCCCATTAACCCAGTCCTGGCCTCTCTCCACTGGCTCCCTGTTTGTTTTAGATTTGATTTAAAAGATTTTACTGATAACTTTTAAAAACGCCTGGTTCTGGATCGGCCTGCTGGAGGGATGAGGCTCACAGAATCAGTGACTTCTTTTAAATCACTTCTTAAAACCATTTTTTTAGAACAGCTTTTAAGTGATCTCATCCTTTTATGCAATCTTTGGTTCCCCTTATTTAGTTTGTCTGTTTTTGAACATTTTGTATTTTTTTAAAGGTTATATTTGTATCTTACCATTTTAATTTGTTTTGCCTTGAATCTCTGTAGAGCACTTTGTAAACTTAGTTTTTAAAGGTGTTATATAAATAAAGTTATTATTATTACGACTCTTCCTCTTAGTTCTGGTCCTTGGATTTATTGGCGGTGATCCTGAACTCAATAAAGTTATATTGGCTCTAAAATAAGTTCCATTATTATAAGAAACAGGAGCAGTCAATCAGCCAGGTTGTGAACAAGCGTACTTTATTTCCAACTTAAATTTGTTCCCACTAAATAAAGTGCGAGCATGTTTGTGGCCTGTGTGAGTGCTTGTGTACACTTCTTCTTTGGGGAGGACAACTTGTCGTTGAAAGTGAAGGCCGGAGACGCGTCAATAAAACCCACGCTGCAGCCCCTTGTGGTTTTCCTGAGCGGTTGACCTAAAATGAGCTTCACTGTGACACAATCTGAAATGTTTATGATCTCAAACGGCCCTCGCTGTGGGCGTGGCTCTGAACAACTGTCAAAGGACCAGAGCACAGGACTCCAAAACAATGAGGATGTGTGCTGGCCCTCTACTCTGTCAACACCTGTGACGACTTTTCACATCTACTCTGAAACTCACACAGCCATTAGGAGAGGGTGGAACGGTGAAATAGCAATGCTATTCAGCTAACGCTAATAAAGGTTGCATCCTTCTGCGTGCAAGCTATACTCAGTAAAACATCACAAATTATTAACATCATCATCAGGTGTTCAAATGTTATCTTATCAAATGTAGTTATTGGAAAGAAACTTGAAAAGATGCAGTAGTACGGGAACATCTCTATTTACAAAGTGCAGGTTCACTGCAGAGTCGATTTAAAACACAAAACATTGGAATCAAACTTTGACAAGTGAGAGGAAGAGAGTGGCTAGAATACACTTTTTGTATTAACGTTGCTCTTTTCTCTAGTTTTTAGACCAAGGACACACTGTTTGTCAAAATTCTTTTTCTTTAAATGTAAGAAAGGCCAGTGATGAGATGTCAGATACATCCCAGGACATCCAGGAGGCTAACGTCGTTAGCATGAGCTGATCCAGAGGCCGCAGACGCTCTTCAGCATCTTGCCAACATGTTTTCTTCTCTTATCGTCCTTTTAGCGGTTCAGCAGAGCCGATGTCATCTCTTTAAAAGGCTGTTGACAGCTCTGACTTCCTCGGTGGACAGGGGAGAAAGATTGTAGCCTCTCAGCTGAGGTTTGCCTGCAAAATCAAGAAAAAGACACACGTCACGCTCACACTGCTGGAGGGGGGGGGGACGACATTTGGGGGCAAGTTCACAATGACGGGTCTGCGGCTACTGATGAAGTGCACATCACTTGGAGCCGCCATCTTCCCCGCCTTAGAAACGCTTCACAAAGAGACATTTGAGAGCACTTCTTATATGACAGCTAAACAAGCCATAAAGTACTGTCTTTTTTCTGCAGAGGGACAATAAATAAATAATTTGTTTATTTGTTCATATAGTTTCATTCAGATTTTTCTGATTTTAAAATATGAGCGGACACCATGATCAATGCACTATAGTTACCACTAACTCTTTGGCCAGCAGATATCCCGCAATGCATTTCACCATTAACCGGAAACAATAGCGAAGGAGAAAATAAACAACTGACAGTTGACTTTTTATAAATACTACTGTTGTTGAGTCACGGAATGTCATTTTAGGTTGTTTTGTTTATTCAGCTGTAAAAAATAATTTACAGTGAATAATTAGAGTAATCTCAGGAGCAAGAACAGCTGATGTGGTGACGTCATCAAGTCAGCTGCTTGATCCAATCGCAGAATGACCGTCCTCCCGAGTCTGGGCCCCCAAGACCAGACTCCAAAAAGACAAGTCTACAGTCGTGTACTTTGAATTGAGAAACGGCCCTTGTGTCGTCTGTCGTGATCCTTATTCTTTCCTCCTGTGTGATTGCTGGCCCCGCCCTAATTTTGTCCACCTGTGTCTTGTTCCCCGTTGTCCAATCCTCTCACCTTGCCTGTGTATGTAAATCCTGTTTGTCTCATTCCCAGTGTGGCTTCGTACTGTTTGGTCCGCGTTCTTGTCGTCCTGTTAGTATTTTGAAGATTAAACATTGGTTTCTGCAGCATGTTGGCATTTGGGTCCTCTCTCGTTGCGACAACAATGACATCCGTGACCACACATGACAGGAGGAGAACCCAGAGACAAAGAGAGAGTGAGTGAGAGAGACAGAAACAGAAAGATGGGAAAGGGGAAGGGATATATAGATTTATTACATAATTAAAGACATTCATCATTACATTTGAACTGTACAGATCACATTCCACCCACACTTACTTAGAAAGTCCAGCTGTTCTTTTTACTTTGATGGAGAACAAGACCTCCTGCATGATCACAGTTCAGATCACTGCCTCCACAGAGGCCTCGATGTGTTGTCTGCTACCCGATGCTGCGTTCACACTAAAAGCACTGAGAAAGTTTTGTGCAAGTAGAATGGTTGAGATTGATGTGAACATTCCCCTTGCGGCGCGAAAAATTGTGCCGTTAATGAATCTAACTGGCTGCTGCTGCTCTATTAGCGCTGGAAGCGGTAGTTATTCAGACATAGTCGATGAAATTCATCGAGCTGTGTGAGCATACAGATGATGTCGTGAACCCAAACACGAGGGCGTTAAGTGTTCTGACGTTTGTGGGATGTCCACAATAAGTATAGACTACCTGAAATAGTAGTTATTTATTCCACAGTGGATGGCGGAAATGATAACTGTTTCCACGGAGTAAAACCACAGAGATAAGCCACCAATCCAGCAAAACATGCTGACAAATTCATTGTTTTTTGTGTGCTAAATGCTCGACCAGAGTATTCCATACGTTAAGTTTGCAGGTTTAAGAAAGTTTCCTTCGTCTCAGCCACCACGCCAAAGCATTCAAACTAGTGTTTAACTTTTATTGACATCTTCACCCCATAATCGGGAGCCGCTGTGGTACAGAGCTTATTCAAGGCAAGGCAAGTGTATTTGTATAGCACATTTCAACAACAAGGAAATTCAAAGTGCTTCACATAAAACCATTAAAAGCATCAAAACATAATGCAAAATAAAACAAGATTGAAAAACAATTGAGAACATTCATTAAAAAATCAAAAACAGTCAAAAAGCAAAAATTGTCAACCAACACCACGCCCAAAGCCTGCAGCATTTTGCCTCGAAGAAATAGAAGGGAGGCTCGCAAAAGAATAAAAGGGGGAGACCAAAGGAAGATAGAAAAACGTTAAACTAAATACATACCATAGCTACCATAGTCCTGAATGATAAATGGTCTGTACTTGTATATCATCATTTCCTCATTCACACCCACTCATATGCTGATAACAGAGGGCGACCATGCAAGCCAGCTGACAATTATTTCTCCCACCGATTGAAGGACGACCCTGCTCTATCACTGAGACCTAATACATAATGAAAGGTAACGTGGAGATAATGGTAATTCACACACAATTTATAGATGAGGCTGGCAATTCAAAAGAGTAGATCCCTCCCCAAAATAAGTTAAAACTGCTCTAAGATTATATCTTTTCAAGCCAAAAAGTTGTCTCCTGTCAACATTATTTATGATGGAAAAACATCTTAAAACTGCGATGAAGATTGTTGAGAGCGACAACAGTAATGGATTGCAGCGTCGCACCCTCAGCCTGACAGTAACATAACTCACTCCCATGCTTTCTTTGCAACTTTCGCCGGAGGCCTATACTTTTATAATCTCATTAGGGATTACATAATGGAAAATTGACGACTGTTTGCCCCCACAAGATAGCTGTCAGCCAAGTAACAGTGAATGTTGCACTAAACGTCATGTCTCAATTACAGCAGTTGGAACTGGAAGAAGCCCACACTCAACGATACAAACATAAGTAATAATACCAATATGACACGCGAAAGGCGTTACGGCGAAAGGCGTTACGACGTAAGGCGATGCACAGGAAGAAAGTGTTATTATCTTTATTAACTAATGAATACAAAAGTTCTGGTCCGACCATGATTTGACATTCCTCCTGTGTATCCTCGCTCCTAGCCCCTCAGGCAAACTTTATCCCTCATCAAGATGTTTTCAACAAGGTGGAGCGCTAAGATTGATTTCCAGGTCCCAAGCGAAAGATGAGAGGAAACAGGGGGGAGAAATAGAGAAATGTGTTACTTCAGTCTGGCTGTCATGGTCCTGCCAGGAAGCGGACTTCAATAAATCCTAAGTGTGCTAACACGCTGATCATCATCTTGCAGGACAATTCTGTCTAAATGTGTTGGAAACTGCCAAAAAGTTCAGAAGGGCTCGTCAGGAACAGACTGCACCTGAAGTCTGCCTGGAATAGCGGAAAGACAGAGAGAGGGAGGCCATTGTTTCTGACTTACATGTTACAAAGGTTTTATCACAGCTGTCAAAAAGCCTGCAGAGTTGCCAAAGAATGTGAGGCAGCCACAGTAGAAACTGGCCTGTAAATGCAAGAAGCTCATCAGACATAAGTGGCCTTAAATGACAATCGAGTTCAGCCTGTTCCTTTATGAAACCCTGCTGTATCCAATAAACTTGAACAGAAAAGAGGTCATGCTTTGGTCATGTCCATTACTGGAAGCAGCACAAACACAAATCACCTCCATTGTACGGAGATGGTGGTATGATAGCGCACCATGTATTGCGGTACCCTTTACAATACAATACTGTTTTTGATACTTTAAAAGCCTTTTTTTCATTTGACATAAGACGCCAACTTATTCAATGTCGCACAAAAGAACTTAAGCCACATTTTTCTTTGGCCATTTGCGGGTAATACTGCACAACAAGCTGAATATCACGCATAGCCTTTTATGGCCTATTATGGAGTTGATGCGGTGAAGGTGTTAGTCAACACGCAATAGCCTGTTTACACACCCAGCAGACGCCGAGCGACATTAGCATTCTGTAGAAGTCGAGATATTTAGTCCAATATTTCCCTTTTAACTCCATTTTGGTCTCCACTAACTCCTGAGATAAATATCTGGTTTGTTAGCTGTCAAATATGACGTATATCAAAGACATCATAGGAATTAAAAATATGTTGAAGAACAAGGTTGATAAGATGGAGTAGTGGCACTTACACTGGAACAAAAGAAAGCGCAAGCCCCAAAGCAAGCGACCAACTCCCCTCCTCTACTCCAGTGAATGGCATTTAACCTCCTCAGTCTGCCTGGAGCCTACCACCTACCTGTGTAAGTAAAGGGTGAGCTTGCAGTAATGCAAGATCTCTAAGTTACTGACATCTTGATCTATCCATTGGTATGCATTGGTACAACTGCCGTCCATACCAATGAGCACACCACATATTATTGCATCTAATTTACAACTGAATTGAAGCAGAGAGAGATATACAGCAGCTCTCCATCTTACATTATTAACTCTGTTTCCTCCCCGGAGTCTTTGTGACTTCAGGTCTCAGAGGGTCCATTGGACCTGGCTGTGCGCCCCCTGCCACAGCCCTGCTGATGCGCCCAGCCCACCCCCTCCATCTGTCTCATGGATCATGGAGCTCTGGATCGTAGTCCATGCCTACTAACAACTATTCATACACTTTGTCATACGCATTGAATGTGTTGCAACTCTGTAACGCTATTTCTTCTGTTAACCTGACATCTATGGCATCTGTCCATCCGTGGAGAGGGATCCTCCTCTGTTGCTTGTGTGACGCGGCCTAAGAGCCGGGTCGTGGCACTTGCCTTACAATAAATGTCATTTATTCAATCAATTATTTAAAGAATGCATTTACCATTTGCTCTAGAGCTGGGCGATATACCGGTTTCAAATTCACGTAATTCTCTAACGCTCTTTAACAGGGTTAAACACCACGACACAACAGTGTGTAACACTAATAATTGTACATTTATAAAATGACGCCCCCGAACTGTACGCTGGGTACAGCTCGCCTATTATCACATGACATGTATTGCATCCGTCCACCCTGGGATCCTCCTGTTTCTCTCCTGAAGGTTTCTTTCCTTTTTCCCCCTGAAGGTTTTTTTTCTCATTCTTGGGAGTTTTTCCTGATCTGATTTAAGGTCAAAGGTCAGGGATGTCGTATGCATGCGGAATGTAAATCCTTCTGAGGCAAATTTGTAATGTGTGATATTGGTCTATACAAGAAAACTGAATTGAATTCTATCAGCTGATTAACCAACTAGATGCTGCACAGTTTCCTGGAAACTAATATCGTTGCTGTCAAACTTTTCAATAGCATCTCCTCACTGCTGCTGTCATTTGTTATTCAGGCTCAAACCAGATGCGACCCTCCTCCCCCCCA
The DNA here is from genome assembly GCA_036178185.1 of Liparis tanakae. Lineage (NCBI taxonomy): Eukaryota > Metazoa > Chordata > Actinopteri > Perciformes > Liparidae > Liparis > Liparis tanakae. Next base: position 2,385 of record JAYMGU010000908.1, on the reverse strand, counting down.
GTAACCTCCAGTGAGCGTTCAGTCATGCCCTCGTTCATCATTGGGTTCCAGCAACTCCCTTCTTCACCATCGCCTCCATTGTCTGGATTCCACAAAGGATTCAGCATCACTCAGTGCACATCAATTCTGTAAATGCGCCAGAGTTAGCCAAGAGGCTATTTGTCATCCGTGATAGACTAACATCGGGATAGAGTTCAATCGCCAACCACTATTCAAATGTTGTGCATATGTTTTACAGTATTGTTACATTCTGAGCAAGTCTCTCCTTATTTAACTACCTTACCTTTCATCCTACATCCTAGCAGAGCCCAGCCCCTCCCTAGCAAGAGGAAATAAGAAGGTAAACTTGTTTGCTTGGGGAAGCAGCTGAGGCGCTCCTCAACCTCAACGTTCTCGTCAGAACAATGAGAATTCTTTGAACCCAACAACAAAACAATCAATTATTAACCTTAATTGATAATGTATTGAATAAAAAATGGGACTGGATTATTATAAATTACTAAGATACAAACACACTTCAATTTGGGGAAACAGGGCTAACTGACATGATTAGAAAAAACTCAAATATATCCCTCAAGGATAATATGTTAGTACTCGATTAACTGCAATGGCATCCAGTTGGGCCACTGTTTGTTTAAAATAATAATAATTACAGAATTGGGAATAATGTGTAATATTCCAAGAAAAACACTTCTGAGATTTAAATAATAAATCAATTAGACCAAAAATGTATATCTTACTTATATTTTGAGAGACAAATGTGTACATTTACAAGCAAAAAACATTAATAAAAGATTTTAAAAAATGTATCTGAATAACTGTGGAGAGCAAAACCACTGCAACTTTCAACTTTGGTTTAACCTCATTGAACCACGGATACACAGTGTAAAACAACACACCAGCAGTTAAGTTGTGTTCTTCTTTTCCTTCACGCAGTGTGTTTGGACTTAAATCTTTTCAACGGTTAGAAACAAAGATAGATGTTGTTGGTCTCTACTATCCTGTAACCTCTAAGTATCACCTACCAATGTGCGGTCACGTTGTTGATGTGGTTTGATTTCATGTGAAGCCAATATTTTTTTTTACAGTGTGCACACTTGTATAACCGCGAACTAGTTAGATAATTGACAACAACATGTGTGCTCAATGGCGCTGAGGTGAGCTTTGTTATTGATATCAGTCAAGTTCATCAAGAGTTCATTTGTAGTTCCATGAACATTTCGGTTCTAATATTTTGCTATTTTGAATAACTGTTCAAATGTTTAGGTAGCTGCACAAACATTAAAGCACTTTGAGCAAAAGAAAAATCAAGAAAGAAGTAGTCGTTGCCTCATAGTCTTCTATACAACCAGAGACATTAGACATTAGACATTAGATTGGACATTAGAGCGAATGCAGGTTTTAAGACATGTCTTACATTTTCAGAGGCCTGACTCGAACCATTAAAAATATATAATATACAACAGCAAAATGTCTGACTCGTCCGGATTTTAGGACACACTCCTACACCACTAAATAATATCACTACCGTATCATTAACATAATCCACAGTTTAATCTCAGAATGTCATGTTTTTATATCGCTATATTAGCTACACTTTCCCCACCTCCATACATTTATTTGTCTTGGCGCCTCCATGGGCGCTAATTCAATTCAATTTCAATTCAGTTTATTTGTATAGCCCAGTTTCACAAATTACAAATTTGTCTCAGAGTGCTTTACAATCTGTACACATAGACATCCCTGACCCAAAACCTCACATCGGACCAGGAAAAACTCCCAAATAACCCTTCAGGGGGAAAAAAAGGGAAGAAACCTTCAGGAGAGCAACAGAGGAGGATCCCTCTCCAGGATGGACAGATGCAATAGATGTAATGTGTACAGAAGGACATATTTAGAGTTAAAATACATTCAAGGAATCTGACAGAGTTTATCAATAGTTCATATTTAGGCATATTCCACGATGGAGAGTTTGGAGACCTCCCAAGTGGAGGAGTGGGCGGAGTCCCAGCAGGGCAGTGGCACAGCTGGCGACAGGAACTCACGATCCAACCATCGAAGGTCCATCAGCAGATGGAATCTATGCCGTCTCATAGGGTCCGATGACCCCATGAGACGTGAAGTCAGAAGGACTCCGGGGAGAAAGCAGAGTTAGTCATGTGTGATGGAGAGATGAAGATTCATCCATAGGAGAAAGAAAAGAGGAGAGAGGTGCTCAGTGCATCCTAAACATCCCCAGCAGCTATAAGCCTATACCAGCATATCCAGGGGCTGGACCAGGGCAAACCTGATTCAGCCCTGACTATAAGAGAGGAAAAGAGGAAAGTCTTCAGTCTACTCTTGAATGTGGTGACTGTGTCTGCCTCCCGGACTAATGCGCTGTCA
>JAYMGU010000905.1:0-18426 GCA_036178185.1 Liparis tanakae | reverse complement strand
TAGTTTTAATTTGGGGTTTTCGGGTTAGGTATACCCAAGGCGTTGAGGTTAGGGTTTAGGGTTAAGGTTAGAGTTTTAGGGTAAAAGTTACGGTTGGAGAGTTAGAGGAGTAATAGTTAAGGTTAGAATTAAGGTTAAGGTTAGGGATTAATTAAGGTTAAGGTTGAGGTTAGAATTAAAAGGTTAAGGTTAGGGTAAGGTTAAGGTTAAGATTTGAATAAGGGATGAAGACCACATGGGTAAGGGTTAGGATAAAGGGTTAGAGATAGGGATAGTGTTGAAAAGGTCCTCAGAACTTAATCTGTACAGGCGATGGTTAAAGAAGTAAAGGTAAGGGATTTAGGGTTAAGGGTTAGGGTTAGAGGTAGGTATAGTGTTGAAGAATTCCTCCAGAACTTAGGGTTAGGGTTAGGGTTAGGGTTAGGGTTAGGGTTAGGGTTAGGGTTAGGGTTAGGGTTAGGGTCAGGGGAGGTGGGGACCTCACTGTGTGTTTCCTGGCCGAGGACCCCCATGTACTGTCCTCTTCCAACCTCCAGCCACTCCCACACTCATCTCTCGTTCAGGCCATCAGGGTCTTTAGCATCCAGCCTCGCAGATCCACTGTCTCTCAGAAATTTTCTCCGGCCAGTGGACCAGTATGGGTTACATTCGACCACCCGACACCATGAGACCTCCCACCATGCAGCATGAGTGCTGCACCAGCTAGTGTCGGTGTTCTTCCCCTTCCGGATGTTGTGCTTATGTTGGGAAAAGCGGGTGGCAATAGTGTTGCCTGTTTCCCCAACATACAGTAGAAGACACACTCTGCAATAAATAGAGAGTAAATGCAATTCTTTGTCCTAATGTCACCTTTAGTTAGGGTTTGAAAGATTTCCTGGGTCTTGTTGTTTGGAACCAATGTTTGTGTTTGAAGTATTGACCCATTCTAAACGTTTTGGGGGCTAGTGGTGGGATTTTGGCTTTAATTAGAATGTCTCTGAGGTTTTATTCCTCCTATAGGCCAAGAAATGATGGTGTGATTTTTGCAATGTGTCTGTATTTCCAATGTGTTTTTGAAGTTGCATTTCACCTCATTCACCAGTTGCATCGTGGAAGGCGGTGAGTGCGTGGTTATCAGGGTAAGTTGGGCGTGACCAGAATCGGCTTCACACTCCAGAAATGACCTTCTGCACCTCCTCAGAACGTCCTACCGTACCCCCTACTGGACAGTGCTGTGAACAGCAGTTGAACAGCCGTGAGAATCCTCCTCTCGTACATATTCTATGGAATCTCAAAGTTGTGACTTGATAAGTCCAGCATATGTGTGTTTTGGGTGGAAGCTTGTTTTGAATAACAAAGCATGTGTATCAGTGGGTTTAAAGAAGACCTTGATGTCTAATCTATGTGTCTGTGGGAAGAATCTCCCTTAAACGTAGTGGTATCCAGAAAGTCCACTGCAGTTAAGCTGTCTATTGACTTTATTTTGATGGATGAAGAATATTATGGTTATGGAGGGTGGCCAGGAAGACAGTGAAGTCTTCCCTCGAATCGTCAGACCCCCCATATGTCATCGAGGAACCTATAATAGTGTAGGGCTTCTTGGCAATTTGCCGCTTTAGAGCGAAGTCTCCCATTCTGCCATAAAGATGTTAGCGTATGCGAGACAACTTTTTCCCCATGGCTGTTCCTTGGTTTGTAGGAACCACTCCTCGTTGAACTGAAAGTCATTTCTGGTGAGTTGATTTCCAACAGTTGTAAAAGCTCCTTCTGTGGCCTCCGTTTGTCCGGGTTCCTCTGAAAGACGTTTCTCACCGCCTCCATCCCCTCCTTAAGATCGATGTTAGTGTATAGACTATCGATATCGATCGTGAAGAGGATGGACTCTACCGGGATGCTAAGCCCTTTGACCAGGTCTACAAAATGATATGTATCTTTGATATAACTGGCGTGGATCGTGGATAACGGACCGAGGAAAAAATCGATGTATTCGGCTGTGTGATACGTCTCACTGCTGCAATCAGATACTATGGGCCTGCTGGAGGGATTTCATATGGTTTACTCCATTTAGCTGGTTCCTTGTGGATTTGGGTAACATGTAAAGAGCCTAGCTCTGGGGACTGAATTGCCCATTAGATAAGCCTTCTGTTTAGCATTAACGATTTTTGGCGTATAGTGATTCTATAATCTTGTGTACTGAAGGCACTGTGTCCAAATAGATGGGTTTGCTAAGCTTAGTGTAATAGTTATTATCATTTAGCTGTCTATAGCCCTCCACAGATACTGTTCTCGATCCATCACCACGGTCGCACTGCCTTTATCAGCTGGCTTTATGATCAAATCTTTATTGTCTCTCAGCTGCTTTAGCCTTCCTTCTCCCTTTAGTGATATTTGAAGGCACAATGTGTGCTCTAAAGTTTTTTAAAAGTGCGTATATCCGCCTTGATTAGGTTTTGATTTCCCCGGCATGTGTGCCAGCGGAGGTCCAAGTGGACTTATAAATAAAGGGTGTGTGTTCTTTTTTCAGGGGCGTGCTCATAATGTGTTGCTATTTTTGGTTCACGGTGGTATTGCTGCAGGTCAGACTCGCCTGCTCTTGAATGTCCCTGTTGGTGGAGACCGTAGGAATAAAATTTAGGCCTTTGATTAATATTTGGTCTGAGTCCGTTGTTAATATAAACTTTTTTGTTAAATTAATGATCATTTTCGACCCCGCCTGTGATAGGTTCGCGGGGCCATCTAATTTAAATGCCGGATCCAGTGGTCCATAATTTTGGCCGCCGTATTACTGGACCAGTGCAGGTTGTCTGTAGCCGTCACAAATTCAGATTCATCGAGCATGGGCAAGCCCTCGTCCATAGAAATAATGAAAGTGTTAAGCTGTGTAAGCCTTAGCTTCTCCCTTGTAGGGAGAGCTCGTGAAAAGTTCACCTGCGGGATGAAGATCTCCGCCTTGGGAATTTCTGTCTGGCCGTCGACAGCATGTCGAGCAGTTGCTCCGTGGGTCCCTCGCTGGACTTCTGGGTCCTGTCGTTAAAACCAAACGACAGGATCACCTTACTCACCCCCTGGGTGACCTGGATCTTTTGCAAGATGTCCTCTGCCTGTTGGAATGTGGCTCCCAGGGAGCAGGTCCAGCTGCAGGTTCTGGACTTTATGGGCCGGAGTCTGCTGATATTTGAATCACCAATGATCAGCCACTGCCTGGTAACGTCCAGGTGCAGGTCCCTGGGCTGTCGATGGTGTTCTCGTGTCTCCTGGGGAGAAAGGGCCTGTATTTGTGGGGAGAGATGTGGCATCAACACAGAACTATGCATTGCTCTGGATCCTCTCCCGTGGAATCCCCACTTTCTTCGGGGCCCTGTTGAACTCCTTAATGTTGAGTAGGGGTCCCTCCTGTTACCCTTCGGCCTTGCTTCCTCCAACCACAGGTAAGTTCTCCTGAGAAACTCCCATGATTCTGCTGGAGAGGGTCTGTGCACACTTGTTGCTGCGCGTGACTCTCTGGGGCAGTGGTGTGTGGTGGGTGGGACCGGGTTTGACCGGGTTCAGGGGTGGTGGTGGTGGTGTGGACATTGTCTCTAGGAAACCGTGTGGGGGTGGTTTGTATTGCGGGTTCCTGAGCTGGGTGGGGGGGAGGAGGAGAAAGGGACCTGGGGGGCTGTGTTTCCACTTCAGGCTCCTCCAGGTAGATAAGGGATGTATTAGACTTTACCCGTGTTGGCTCTGCAGGGGAGTGACTGGGGGATGACTCCGGAGTGAGAAGGCTCTCTTCCACCATCTCCTCATCCTCAGCATCAGACTCCTGTTCCGGGTCCTGGAGGTCGGGAACCTCGTCCTCCCTCTGTTGTCCATGCACCACGGCTGACGTGCTCACTGTGTGCATGGAGACCCTCAACTGGGACTCTGGAGGAGGGATGAATCTGGGACGAGTCATCTGTGGAGTCATCTGCAGGACCGCCGAAGAAGCCCGTGGCTGCTGAGGGAAAGAGGAGGAGGGGACGAAGGAGAACCGGGGACGGAGGCCTCAGCTGGGATGGGGGCCGCTCCGACCTCCGCACTGTGACCGCGGCTGGAGGGTTTCCAGTCTGATGCGGTCCTCAATAAGTTTCTCCACCTTTGGAATGGTCTCTGTCCAGCAGTCTCTTGCCAATGTTCCTTCTGGCCCAGTTGGCCGCCACCTCAAGCGGAGCTCTCCACTCTTCGTATGGGAACGCTAATAGCGTTGTGGTCTCTATTCATTACATCCTCATAATGTATTTGGAGGGTATTAATAGTGTTTTTGACCCAAACCTGGGCATTCTGGGCTAAAATTCCTGTGTATAATCATCAAGGACACGGTTTTATAAATGTTTCCAGCTGGAGACCCATTTTTGAATTGTGACAGGTGGTCTACTTCCCGTGACGTTAGGCGTAGTGGTGGCTGGTCTTGATAATCCTGCTTAGCAGACCACGGCACTTCTGTCTGAAGTCCGGGTCCTCAGACCGCCCTCCTCCGTCACCGCTGTCCGCCGACGTTCATCTGATCGTCGCGCGTTCAGGGTCCCTCGGTCTTTCGCCGCTGTTCTGTCCTCCTGTTGTTGTCTGGTCGGCGGTGGGTTCACGGTGCCTAAAATTCCGGATGTCGCGATCTCGCGCTCCTCTCGGTGGATGCAGCGGCCTAAATCTGTCTGCCTCCCTCCCGTGGCGTCGCTCGTCGCCGTATTCCGCCCGCTCTCTGTTGCTATCAGGCGGGTCGATAGGCTCCGTCCGCGTCGTGGAGAGATCGCTAATGTCGAGCGTCGCCGAGGCGCTGTGTCGAGCGCTTCGCGAGGCGCTGTGCTGGCGGCCGCGCCGCCCGAGGAAGCGCCGTGGCGGCAGCAGCGTCACGTCGTCGATCGCGGACCAACTCGTGTTACTCGCGGGCGAGGCTGGTCATACCTCTTATGCGGTCATCTTTATCGTAGCCGTCTCTCGTGGCCTCCGCGTAGGTCTTGTGGTAATTAAAGGCCGGCTTATAATAGCGCTGCGGCGTGTGCGCTACGCGCTCGTCACGGCCTCTTATTCCACGGTTCTTATTATAGCTGTGTTCATTACGGTCGTATGATCTGGACCTCCTCCGGTTCGAAGTGTCCTTTCTGGTACTACGTACCGGGCTTGTCTAGTCACGCTGTCCAGCGTCCCGTCGGACCGTGGTCCAAGTCGTTCAGTAGCCTTTGTTCTTGTCTCGTGGTAGCATCTTTGTGCTAGGTAGCTGCTAAGCTAAATGACTGGTCTGATACTTTCTTGTAAAAAAAACTTTTTATTTTAACCAATAAAATAAAACAAAAATACCTCAATACTCATGAACGTTTTCGGTTCTAATTTGAACCTTCTTCAGGCGAAATAAAATAATCAATATAAATCTTGTTAACACTGAGTTCTGGTGCGACCTCTCCGTGAATGTCAGTGTAATAAAGGAGGATTACACAGTAACCAGATTAAGCTAATAAAGACAGGCGCTTCGAACACAGCATCCTGTTGTTCACAAGAAGTCATCAAACATTGTGGGTAATGGGTTCTATGCATTACAATACATATCGATCACCATTCAGACCAATCTGTGTCTGTGTGTATGTAAAAATGAACATATATACACTTTTCACAGTATTAAACAGAACATATACAAGGAACATTGTTATTGCATCTTAATACACTTATTTAAAGCTTGATAAACCACGTTGTATACAAACAAACAATGTACATCAGGTTATATAACATTATTAATACAAATTATTATCTTTATTATCATCATTATTATCACCATTATCACCATTCACATTGTTATTATTATTAATAATAATAAGTACCTAACTCGGATGGGTTAGGGACATCAGAAAAAACCTTAAGTTTAGGCGTAGAACCCCAACTGGTTAGGTTTAGGGCATCCGATGGGTTAGGAACATAAGGAAACATATTAAGTTTAGGCGTAGAACCCCCACTGGTTAGGTTTAGGGCATCAGATGGGTTAGGAACATAAGGAAACATATTTAGTTTAGGCGTAGAACCCCCACTGGTTAGGTTTAGGGCATCCGATGGGTTAGGAACATAAGGAAACATATTAATTTTAGCGTAGAACCCCCACTGGTTAGGTTTAGGGCCTCAGATGGGTTAGGAACATAGAACACACTTTAAATTTGGGCGTAGAACCCCGCTGGTTAAGTTTAGGGCTTCAGATGGGTTAGGAACATAAGAACACACCTTAAATTTAGGCGTGGGAACCCCAACTAGTTGGGTTTAGGGCACAGATGGGTTAGGAACATAAGGAAACATATTAATTTTTAGCGTAGAACCCCCACTGGTTGGGTTTAGGGCATCAGATGGGTTAGGAACATAGAACACACCTTAAATTTAGGCGTAGAACCCCGCTGGTTAAGTTTAGGGCTTCAGATGGGTTAGGAACATAGAACACACCTTAAATTTAGGCGGCGTAGAACCCCAACTAGTTGGGTTTAGGGCACCAGATGGGTTAGGAACATAGAACACACCTTAAATTTGGGCATAGAACCCCAACTAGTTAGGTTTAGGGCCTCAGATGGCTTAGGAATATCAGAAAACACCTTAAAGTTTAGGCGTAGGCCCTCAAATGGTTCTGTAATCATTGTGTACTACACAAGTACCCGCCTCAGATGAGTTAAGGACCAAAGACCACTAGTTAAGTTTAAGTCCGAATGTTGTTGCTGAGGTTTTTTAGAGAGCACTTACCTTGTCGAGTGTGTCAGAACACTCTTTGAACTAAGGTTATGTGCAGTGCTATGATCATGTTGATGACCCTAAGAGAAACAAAAGTGAGCGACCAGAAGAAGGAGGGGCACAGACTGGTTAGGGTCAGGGGAGGTGGGGACCTCACTGTGTTTCCACAGCGAGACCCCCATGTACTGTCCTCTTCAACCTCCAGCCACTCACACTCATCTCTCGTTCAGGCCATCAGGGTCTTTAGCATCCAGCCTCGCGATCCACTGTCTCTCAGAGAATTTCTCCGGCCAGTGGACCAGTATGGGTACATTCGACCACCGACACCATGGGCCTCCCACCCATGCAGCATGAAGTGCTGCACCAGCAGTGTCGGTGTTCTTCCCTTCGGATGTTGTGCTTATGTTGGGAAAAGCGGGTGGCAATAGTGTTGCCTGTTTCCCCAACATACAGTAGAGGACACACTCTGCAATAAATGAGGTAAATGCAATTCTTTGTCCTAATGTCACCTTTAGTTAGGGTTTGAAAGATTTCCTGGGTCTTGTTGTTTCGGAACCAATGTTTGTGTTTGAAGTATTGACCCATTCTAAACGTTTTGGGGGCTAGTGGTGGGATTTTTAGCTTTTAATTAGAATGTCTCTGAGGTTTTTATTCCTCCTATAGGCCGAAATGATGGTGTGATTTTGCAATGTGTCTGTATTTCCAATGTGTTTTTGAAGTTGCATTTCACCTCATTCACCAGTTGCATAAGTGAGCGGTGAGTCCATTAGTTATCAGAGGTAAGTTGGGCGTGACCAGAATCGGCTTCACACTCAGAAATGACCTTCTGCACCTCCTCAAGAACGTCCTACCGTACCCCCTACTGGACAGTGCTGTGAACAGCAGTTGAACAGCCGTGAGGAAATCCTCCTCTCTCGTACATATTCTATGGAATCTCAAAAGTTGTGACTTGATAAGTCCAGCATATGTGTGTTTTGGGTGGAAGCTTGTTTTGAATAACAAAGCATGTGTATCAGTGGGTTTAAAGAAGACCTTGATGTCTAATCTATGTGTCTGTGGGAAAGAATCTCCCTTAAACGTAGTGGTATCCAGAAAGTCCACTGCAGTTAAGCTGTCTATTGACTTTATTTTGATGGATGAAGTATGGTTATGGAGGGTGGCCAGGAAGACAGTGAAGTCTTCCCTCGAATGCGTCCAGACCCCCCATATGTCATCGAGGAACCTATAATAGTGTAGGGGCTTCTTGGTGCACGCTTTAAGAGCAGAAGTCTCCCATTCTGCCATAAAGATGTTAGCGTATGCTGGAGCAAACTTTTTCCCCATGGCTGTTCCCTTGGTTTGTAGGAACCACTCCTCGTTGAACTGAAAGTCATTTCTGGTGAGGTTGATTTCCAACAGTTGTAAAAAGCTCCTTCTGTGGCCTCCGTTTGTCCGGGTTCCTCTGAAAGACGTTTCTCACCGCCTCCATCCCCTCCTTAAGATCGATGTTAGTATATAGACTATCGATATCGATCGTGAAGAGGATGGACTCTACCGGGATGCTAAGCCCTTTGACCAGGTCTACAAAATGATATGTATCTTTGATATAACTGGGCGTGGATCGTGGATAACGGACCCGAGGAAAAATCGATGTGATTCGGCTGTGTGATCGTCTCACTGCTGCAATCAGATACTATGGGCCTGCCTGGAGGGATTTCATATGGTTTACTCCATTTAGCTGGTTCCTTATGTAGTTTTGGGTAACATGTAAAAGAGCCTAGCTCTGGGGACTGAATTGCCCATTAGATAAGCCTTCTGTTTAGCATTAACGAATTTTTTTGACGTATAGTGATTCTATAATCTTGTGTACTGAAGGCACTGTGTCCAAATAGATGGGTTTGCTAAGCTTAGTGTAATAGTTATTATCATTTAGCTGTCTATAGCCCTCCCACAGATACTGTTCTCGATCCATCACCACGATCGCACTGCCTTTATCAGCTGGCTTTATGATCAAATCTTTATTGTCTCTCAATAGCTGGCGCTTCCTTCTCCCCTTTAGTGATATTTGAAGGCACAATGTGTGCTCCTAAAAGTTTTATTAAAAGTGCGTATATCCGCCTTGATTAGGTTTTGATTTCCCCCGGCATGTGTGCCAGCGGAGGAGTCAAGTGGACTTATAAATAAGGGTGTGTGTTCTTTTTCAGGGCGTGCTCATAATGTGTTGCTATTTTTAGTTTACGGTGGTATTGCTGCAGGTCGAACTGCGCCTGCTCTTGAATGTCCCTGTTGGTGGAGACGTAGGAATAAAATTTAGGCCTTTGATTAATATTTTGGTCTGGTCCGTTGTTAATATAAACTTTTTGTTAAATTAATGATCATTTTCGACCCGCCTGTGATAGGTTCGGGGCCATCTAATTTAAATGCGGATCAGTGGTCCATAATTTTGCGCCCGTATTACTGGACCAGTGCAGGTTGTCTGTAGCAAATCACAAATTCAGATTCATCGAGCATGGGCAAGCCCTCGTCCATAGAAATAATGAGGAGTGTTAAGCTGTGTAAGCCTTAGCTTCTCCCTTGTAGGGAGGCTCGTGAAAAAGTTCACCTCTTGGGATGAAGATCTCCGCCTTGGGGAATTCTGTCTGGCCGTCGACAGCATGTCGGCAGTTGCCCGTGGGTTCCTCGCTGGACTTCTGGGTCCTGTCGTTAAAACCAAACGACAGGATCACCTTACTCACCCCCTGGGTGACCTGGATCTTTTGCAAGATGTCCTCTGCCTGTTGGAATGTGGCTCCCGGGAACGAGTCCAGCTGCAGGTTCTGGACTTTATGGGCCGGGAGTCTGCTGATATTTGAATCACCAATGATCAGCCACTGCCTGAAGTAACGTCCAGGTGCAGGTCCTGGGCTGTCGATGGTGTTCTCGTGTCTCCTGGGGAGGAAGGGGCCTGTATTTGTGGGGAGAGATGTGGCATCAACACAGAACTATGTACATTGCTCTGGATCCTCTCCCGTGGAATCCCACTTTCTTGGGGCCCTGTTGAACTCCTTAATGTTGAGTAGAGGGTCCCTCCTGTTACCCTTCGGCCTTGCTTCCTCCAACCACGAGTAAGTTCTCCCTGAAAACTCCCATGATTCTGCTGGAGAGGGTCTGTGCACACTTGTTGCTGCGTGACTCTCTGGGGCAGTGGTGTGTGGTCGGGACCACGGGTTCAGGGGTGGTGGTGGTGGTGTGGACACATTGTCTCTGGGAAACCGTGTGGGGGTGGTTTGTATTACCGGGTTCCTGAGCTGGGTGGGGGGGAGGGACCTGGGGGGCTGTGTTTCCACTTCAGGCTCCTCCAGGTAGATAAGGGATGTATTAGACTTTACCCGTGTTGGCTCTGCAGGGGAGTGACTGGGGGATGACTCCGGAGTGAGAAGGCTCTCTTCCACCATCTCCTCATCCTCAGCATCAGACTCCTGTTCGGGTCCTGGAGGTCGGGAACCTCGTCCTCCCTCTGTTTGTCCATGCACCACGGCTGGCGTGCTCACTGTGTGCATGGAGACCCCTCAGCTGGGACTCTGGAGGAGGGATGAATCTGGGACGAGTCATCTGTGGAGTCATCTGCAGGACCGCCGAAGCCCGTGGCTGCTGAGGGAGAGAAGGAGGAGGAGCGAAGGAGAACCGGGGGACCCGGAGGCCTCAGCTGGGATGGGGGCCGCTCCGACCTCCGCACTGTGACCCGCGGCTGGAGGGTTTTCCAGTCTGATGCGGTCCTCAATAAGTTTCTCCACCTTTGGAATGGTCTCTGTCAACAGTCTCTTGCCAATGTTCCTTCTGGCCCAGTTGGCCGCCACCTCAGCGAGGCTCTCCACTCTTCGTATGGGAACGCTAATAGCGTTGTGGTCTCATATTCAATTACATCCTCATAATGTATTTGGAGGTATTAATAGTGTTTTGACCCAAACCTGGGCATTCTGGGCTAAAATTCCTGTGTATAATCATCAGGGACCGCCCGGTTTATAAATGTTTCCAGCTGGAGACCCATTTTTTGAATTGTGACAGGTGGTCTACTTCCGTGGCGTTGGCGTAGTGGTGGCTGGTCTTGATAATCCTGCTTAGCAGACCGCGGCACTTCTGTCTGAAGTCGGGTCCTCAGGTACGCCCTCCTCCGTCACCGCTGTCCGCCGGCGTTCATCTGATCGTGCGCGTTCAGGAATCCCTCGGTCTTTCCGCCGCTGTTCTGTCCTCCTGTTGTTGTCTGGTCCGGCGGTGGGTTCCACGGTGCCTAGGAAATTCCGGATGTCGGCGATCTCGCTCCTCTCCGGTGGATGCGGCCTAAATCTGTCTGCCTCCCTCCGTGGCGTCGTCGCCGTATTCACGCCCGCTCTCTGTTGCTATCAGGCGGTCGATGGGCTCCGTCCGCGTCGTGGAGGATCGCTAATGTCGAGCAGCGTCGCCGAGGCGCTGTGTCGGGGCGCCGCCCGAGGCGCTGTGCTGGTAGCGCGCGCGAGGAGCGCCGTGGCGGCAGCAGCGTCCACGTCGTCGGTCGCGGGACCAACTCGTGTTATAAACGGGCCGAGGAGGCTGGTCATGCCTCTTATAACGGTCATCTTTATCGTAGCCGTCTCTCGTGGCCTCCGCGTAGGTCTTGTGGTAATTAAAGGCCGGCTTATAATAGCGCTGCGGCGTGTGCGCTACGCGCTCGTCACGGCCTCTTATTCCACGGTTCTTATTATAGCTGTGTTCATTACGGTCGTATGATCTGGACCTCCTCCGGTTCGAAGTGTCCTTTCTGGTACTACGTACCGGGCTTGTCTGGTCCCGCTGTCCACCGCGTCCCCGTCGGACCGTGGTCCAAGAGTCGTTCCAGTAGCCTTTGTTCTTGTCTCGTGGTCGCATCTTTGTGCTAGGTAGCTGCTAAGCTAAATGACTGGTCCTGATACTTTCTTGTAAAAAAACTTTTTTTATTGTAACCAATAAAATAAAACAAAAATACCTCAATATCGCGAACGTTTTCGGTTCTAATTTGAACCTTCTTCAGGCGAAATAAAATAATCCAATATAAATCTTGTTAACACTGAGTTCTGGTGCGACCTCTCCGTGAATGTCAGTGTAATAAAGGAGGAGTTACACAGTAACCAGTCGCTAATAAAGACAGGCGCTCGAACACAGCATCCTGTTGTTCACAAAAGTCATCAAGCATTGTGGGTAATGGAGTTCTATGCATTACAATACATATCGATCACCATTCCAGACCAATCTGTGTCTGTGTGTATGTAAAATGAACATATATACACTTTTCACAGTATTAAACAGAACATATACAAGGAACATTGTTATTGCATCTTAATACACTTATTTAAAAGCTTGATAAACACGTTGTATACAAACAAACAATGTACATCAGGTTATATAATAACATTATTAATACAAATTATTATCTTTATTATCATCATTATTATCACCATTATCACCATTCACATTGTTATTATTAATAATAATAGTACCCTAACTCGGATGGGTTAGGGACATCAGAAAAAACACAAGTTTAGGCGTGGAACCCCCAACTGGTTGGGTTTGGGGCATCCGATGGGTTAGGAACATGAAACATATTAAGTTTGGGCGTAGAACCCCCACTGGTTGAGGTTTAGGGCATCAGATGGGTTAGGAACATAGAAACATATTTAGTTTAGGCGTAGAACCCCCACTGGTTGGGTTAGGGCATCCGATGGGTTAGGAACATAAGAAACATATTAATTTTAGCGTAGAACCCCCACTGGTTGGGTTTAGGGCCTCAGATGGGTTAGGAACATAAGAACACACTTTAAATTTGGGCGTAGAACCCCGCTGGTTAAGTTTAGGGCTTCAGATGGGTTAGGAACATAAGAACACACCTTAAATTTAGGCGTAGGAACCCCAACTAGTTGGGTTTAGGGCACCAGATGGGTTAGGAACATAAGGAAACATATTAATTTTGGCGTAGAACCCCCACTGGTTGGGTTTAGGGCATCAGATGGGTTAGGAACATAAGAACACACCTTAAATTTAGGCGTAGAGCCCCGCTGGTTAAGTTTGGGGCTTCAGATGGGTTAGGAACATAGAACACACCTTAAATTTAGGCGTAGAACCCCCAACTAGTTGGGTTTAGGGCACCAGATGGGTTAGGAACATAAGAACACACCTTAAATTTGGGCATAGAACCCCAACTAGTTAGGTTTAGGGCCTCCAGATGGCTTAGGAATATCAGAAAACACCTTAAGTTTAGGCGTAGGCCCTCAAATGGTTCTGTAATCATTGTGTACTACACAAGTACCCGCCTCAGATGAGTTAAGGACCAAAGACCACTAGTTAAGTTTAAGTCCGAATGTTGTTGCTGAGGTTTTTAGAGACACTTACCTTGTCGAGTGTGTCCAGAACACTCTTTGAACTAAGGTTATGTGCAGTGCTATGATCATGTTGATGACCCTAAGAGAAACAAGAAGTGAGCGACCAGAAGAAGGAGGGGCACGGACTGGTTAGGGTCAGGGGGAGGGTGGGGACCTCACTGTGTTTCCACAGCGAGGACCCCCATGTACTGTCCTCTTCCAGCCTCCAGCCACTCACACTCATCTCTCGTTCAGGCCATCAGGGTCTTTAGCATCCAGCCTCGCGATCCACTGTCTCTCAGAGAATTTTCTCCGGCCAGTGGACCAGTATGGGTTACATTCGACCACCGACACCCGCAGGGCCTCCCACCCATGCAGCATGAAGTGCTGCACCAGCAATGGGGTGTTCTTCCCTTCCGGATGTTGTGCTTATGTTGGGAAAAGCGGGTGCAATAGTGTTGCCTGTTTCCCCAACATACAGTAGAGGACACACTCTGCAATAAATGAGGTAAAATGCAATTCTTTGTCCCTAATATCACCTTTAGTTAGGGTTGGAAAGATTTCCTGGGTCTTGTTGTTTCGGAAGCAATGTTTGTGTTTGAAGTATTGACCCATTCTAAACGTTTTGGGGGCTAGTGGTGGGATTTTAGCTTTAATTAGAATGTCTCTGAGGTTTTTATTCCTCCTATAGGCCGAAATGATGGTGTGATTTTGCAATGTGTCTGTATTTCCAATGTGTTTGTTGAAGTTGCATTTCACCTCATTCACCAGTTGCATACGTGAAGCGGTGAGTGCGTGGTCGTTATCAGAGGTAAGTTGGACGTGACCAGAATCGGCTTCACACTCAGAAATGACCTTCTGCCTCCTCCAGAACGTCCTACGTACCCCCTACTGGACAGTGCTGTGAACAGCAGTTGAACAGCCGTGAGGAAATCCTCCTCTCTCGTACATATTCTATGGAATCTCAAAAGTTGTGACTTGATAAGTCCAGCATATGTGTGTTTTGGGTGGAAGCTTGTTTTGAATAACAAAGCATGTGTATCAGTGGGTTTAAAGACCTTGATGTCTAATCTATGTGTCTGTGGGAAAGAATCTCCCTTAAACGTAGTGGTATCCAGAAAGTCCACTGCAGTTAAGCTGTCTATTGACTTTATTTTGATGGATGAAGTATGGTTATGGAGGGTGGCCAGGAAGACAGTGAAGTCTTCCCTCGAATGCGTCCAGACCCCCCATATGTCATCGAGGAACCTATAATAGTGTAGGGGCTTCTTGGTGCACGCTTTAAGAGCAGAAGTCTCCCATTCTGCCATAAGATGTTAGCGTATGCGAACAAACTTTTCCCCATGGCTGTTCCTTGGTTTGTAGGAACCACTCCTCGTTGAACTGAAAGTCATTTCTGGTGAGGTTGATTTCCAACAGTTGTAAAAGCTCCTTCTGTGGCCTCCGTTTGTCGGGTTCCTCTGAAGACGTTTCTCACCGCCTCCATCCCCTCCTTAAGATCGATGTTAGTATATAGACTATCGATATCGATCGTGAAGAGGATGGACTCTACCAGGATGCTAAGCCCTTTGACCAGGTCTACAAATGATATGTATCTTTGATATAACTGGCGTGGATCGTGGATAGCGGACCGAGGAAAAAAATCGATGTGATAGGCTGTGTGATACGTCTCACTGCTGCAATCAGATACTATGGGCCTGCCTGGAGGGATTTCATATGGTTTACTCCATTTAGGCCTACTGGTTCCTTGTGGATTTTTGGGTAACATGTAAGAGCCTAGCTCTGGGGACTAGATTGCCCATTAGATAAGCCTTCTGTTTAGCATTAACGAATTTTTGGCGTATAGTGATTCTATAATCTTGTGTACTGAAGGCACTGTGTCCAAATAGATGGGTTTGCTAAGCTTAGTGTAATAGTTATTATCATTTAGCTGTCTATAGCCCTCCCACAGATACTGTTCTCGATCCATCACCACGATCGCACTGCCTTTATCAGCTGGCTTTATGATCAAATCTTTATTGTCTCTCCAGCTGCTTTAGCGCTTCCTTCTCCCCTTTAGTGATATTTGAAGGCACAATGTGTGCTCTAAAGTTTTTATTAAAAGTGCGTATATCCGCCTTGATTAGGTTTTGATTTCCCCGGCATGTGTGCCAGCGGAGGAGTCCAAGTGGACTTATAAATAAAGGGTGTGTGTTCATGCCTTTTTCAGGGGCGTGCTCATAATGTGTTGCTATTTTTAGTTTACGGTGGTATTGCTGCAGGTCGAACTGCGCCTGCTCTTGAATGTCCCTGTTGGTGGAGACCGTAGGAATAAAATTTAGGCCTTTGATTAATATTTTGGTCTGGTCCGTTGTTAATATAAACTTTTTTGTTAAATTAATGATCATTTTCGACCCCGCCTGTGATAGGTTCGCGGGGCCATCTAATTAAATGCGGATCAGTGGTCCATAATTTTGGCCGCCGTATTACTGGACCAGTGCAGGTTGTCTGTAGCCGTCACAAATTCAGATTCATCGAGCATGGGCAAGCCCTCGTCCATAGAAATAATGAAAGTGTTAAGCTGTGTAAGCCTTAGCTTCTCCCTTGTAAGGGAGAGCTCGTGAAAGATTCACCCCTGCGGGATGAAGATCTCCGCCTTGGGGAATTCTGTCTGGCCGTCGACAGCATGTCGACAGTTGCCCGTGGGTTCCTCGCTGGACTTCTGGGTCCTGTCGTTAAAACCAAACGACAGGATCACCTTACTCACCCCTGGGTGACCTGGATCTTTGCAAGATGTCCTCTGCCTGTTGGAATGTGGCTCCGGGGAGCAGAGTCAGCTGCAGGTTCTGGACTTATGGGCCAGGAGTCTGCTGATGTTGAATCACCAATGATCAGCCACTGCCTGTGCGTCAGGTGCAGGTCCCTGGGCTGTCCGATGGTGTTCTCGTGTCTCCTGGGGAGGAAGGGGCCTGTATTTGTGGGGAGATGTGGCATCAACACAGAACTATGTACATTGCTCTGGATCCTCTCCCGTGGAATCCACTTTCTTCGGGGCCTGTTGAACTCCTTAATGTTGAGTAGAGGTCCCTCCTGTTACCTTGGCCTTGCTTCCTCCAACCACGAGGTAGTTCTCCCTGAGAAACTCCATGATTCTGCTGGAGAGGGTCTGTGCACACTTGTTGCTGCAGCGTGACTCTCTGGGGCAGTGTGTGTGGTGGGTGGGACCACGGGTTCAGGGGTGGTGGTGGTGGGTGTGGACACATTGTCTCTGGGAAACCGTGTGGGGGTGGTTTGTTATGGGTTCCTGGGCTGGGTGGGGGGGGGGGGGGGGGGGGGGGGGGGGGGGGGGGGAGGGAGGAAGGAAGGACCTGAGGGGCTGTGTTTCCACTTCAGAGCTCCTCCAGGTAGATAAGGGATGTATTAGACTTTACCGTGTTGGCTCTGCAGGAGTGACTGGGGATGACTCCGGGTGAAGGCTCTCTTCACCATCTCCTCATCCTCAGCATCAGACTCCTGTTCGGTCCTGGAGGTCGGGGAACCTCGTCCTCCCTCTGTTGTCCATGCACCGGCTGACGTGCTCACTGTGTGCATGGGAGCCCTCAGCTAGACTCTGGAGGAGGGATGAATCTGGGGCCGAGTCATCTGTGGAGTCATCTGCAGGACCGCCCGAAAAGCCGTGGCTGCTGAGGGAGAAAGAGGAGGGACAAAGGAGAACCGGGGACCAGGCCTCAGCTGGGATGGGGGCCGCTCCGACCTCCCACTGTGTGACCTTGTGACTGGAGGTTTCCAGTCTGATCACGGTCCTCAATAAGTTTCTCCACCTTTGGAATGGTCTCTGTCAACAGTCTCTTGCCAATGTTCCTTCTGGCCCAGTTAGCGCCACCTCAAGCGGAGCTCTCCACTCTTCGTATGGGAGCAGCTAATAGCGTTGTGGTCTCATATTCAATTACATCCTCATAATGTATTTGGAGGTATTAATAGTGTTTTTGACAACCTGGGCATTCTGGGCTAAAATTCCCTGTGTATAATCATCAGGGACGCCCGGTTTATAAATGTTTCCAGCTGGAGACCCATTTTTGAATTGTGACAGGTGGTCTACTTCCCCGTGGCGTTAGGCGTAGTGGTGGCTGAATGTGATAATCCTGTAGCAGACCGCGGCACTTCTGTCTGAAGTCGGGTCCTCAAACCACGCCCTCCTCCGTCCGCTGTCCGCCGGCGTTCATCTGATCGTCGCCGCGTTCAAGGGTCCCCTCGGTCTTTCGCCGCTGTTCTGTCCTCCTGTTGTTGTCTGGTCGGCGGTGGAGTTCCACGGTGCCTAAAATTCCGGATGTCGGCGATCTCCGCTCCTCTCCGGTGGATGCGGCGCCTAAATCTGTCTGCCTCCCTCCGTGGCGTCGCTTCGTCGCCGTATTCACGCCGCTCTCTGTTGCTATCAGGCGGTCGATGGGCTCCGTCCGCGTCGTGGAGGATCGCTGTGTCGGGCAGCGTCGCCCGAAGCGCTGTGTCGGGCGCTCGCCGAGGCGCTGTGCTGGCAGCGCCGCCCGAGGCGCCGTGGCGGCAGCGTCCGCGTCGTCGATCGCGGACCTTCGTGTTACTCGCGGGCGAGAGCTGGTCATGCCTCTTGCGGTCATCTTTATCGTGCCGTCTCGTGGCCTCGCGTGGGTCTTGTGGTAATTAAAGGCGGCTTATAATGGCGCTGCGGCATGTGCATCTGGCGCTCGTCAACCTCTTA
The DNA here is from genome assembly GCA_036178185.1 of Liparis tanakae. Classification (NCBI taxonomy): domain Eukaryota; kingdom Metazoa; phylum Chordata; class Actinopteri; order Perciformes; family Liparidae; genus Liparis; species Liparis tanakae. Next base: position 702 of record JAYMGU010000905.1, on the reverse strand, counting down.
TTCCGCAGTTCTTATTATAGCTGTGTTCATTACGGTCATTATGATCTGGACCTCCTCCGGTTGAAGTGTCCTTTCTGGTACTACGTGCGGGCTTATCTAATCCGCTGTCCACAGCGTCCCGTCGGACCGTGGTCAAATCGTTCAGCCTTTGTTCTTGTCTGGTGGTAGCATCTTTGTGCTAGGTAGCTGCTAAGCTAAATGACTGTCCTGATACTTTCTTGTAAAAAACTTTTTATTTTAGCAATAAATAAAACAAAAATACCTCAATATCATGACGTTTTAGGTTCTAATTTGAACCTTCTTCAGAAGTAAATACAATAATTCAATATAAATCTTGTTAACACTGAGTTCTGGTGCGACCTCTCCGTGAATGTCAGTGTAATAAAGGAGGAGTTACACAGTAACCAGTCGCTAATAAAGACAGGGTTAGGGTTAGGGTTAGGGTTAGGGTTAGGGTTGGGAGGGGTTAGGGTTAGAGGTTGGGAGTTAGGGAGTTAGGAGGTTAGGGTTTGGGTTAGAGTTAGGGTTAGGGGTTAGGGTTGGAGTTAGAGGGTTAGGAGTTGGGGTTAGGGTTAGGGTTAGGGTTAGGGTTGGGGTTAGGGTTAGGGGTTGGGGTTGGGGTTAGGGTTAGGGTTGGGGTTAGGGTTAGGGTTAGGGTCAGGGTTAGGGTTAGGGGTTGGGGTTAGGGTTAGGGTTAGGGGT
>JAYMGU010000904.1:0-32965 GCA_036178185.1 Liparis tanakae | reverse complement strand
CACTTCTTACAAGTTTGATGACATTTTCATGAATACCTGATGCTTTCATCACTTTACTGCCTCAAAGCAGCAACATCTTGTTTTTATGCTCTTAAACTGATTTCAGCACGCAGAGAGACCAAAGTGGATTTTACTAACAAACCTTTTTTCTGGGTTTTCAACAAAAAAGTGTCTTAGGACACACTTCTTACAAGTTTGATGACATTTTCATGAATACCTGATGCTTTCATCACTTTACTGCCTCATAGCAGCAACATCTTGTTTTATGCTCTTAAACTGATTTTCAGCCCGCAGAGAGACCAAATGTGGATTTTACTAAACAAAACCTTTTTCTGGGTTTTCAACCAAATAAAGTGTCTTAGGACACACTTCTTACAAGTTTGATGACATTTTCATGAATACCTGATGCTTTCATCACTTTACTGCCTCAAAGCAGCAACATCTTGTTTTATGCTCTTAAACTGATTTTCAGCCGCGCAGAGAGACCAAAAGTGGATTTTACTAAACAAAACCTTTTTCTGGGTTTTCAACCAAAGAAAGTGTCTTAGGACACACTTCTTACAAGTTTGATGACATTTTCATGAATACCTGATGCTTTCATCACTTTACTGCCTCAAAGCAGCAACATCTTGTTTTTATGCTCTTAAACTGACTTTCAGCCCGCAGGGTGACCAAAAGTGGATTTTACTAAACAAAACCTTTTTTCTGGTTTTCAACCAAAGAAAGTGTCTTAGGACACACTTCTTACAAGTTTGATGACATTTTCATGAATACCTGATGCTTTCATCACTTTACTGCCTCAAAGCAGCAACATCTTGTTTTTATGCTCTTAAACTGATTTTCAGCCCGCAGAGAGACCAAAAGTGGATTTTACTAAACAAAACCTTTTTTCTGGGTTTTCAACCAAATAAAGTGTCTTAGGACACACTTCTTACAAGTTTGATGACATTTTCATGAATACCTGATGCTTTCATCACTTTACTGCCTCAAAGCAGCAACATCTTGTTTTTATGCTCTTAAACTGATTTTCAGCCCGCAGAGAGACCAAACATGGATTTTACTAAACAAAACCTTTTTTCTGGTTTTCAACCAAATAAAGTGTCTTAGGACACACTTCTTACAAGTTTGATGACATTTTCATGAATACCTGATGCTTTCATCACTTTACTGCCTCAAAGCAGCAACATCTTGTTTTTATGCTCTTAAACTGATTTTCAGCCGCAGAGAGACCAAAAGTGGATTTTACTAAACAAAACCTTTTTTTCTGGGTTTTCAACCAAATAAAGTGTCTTAGGACACACTTCTTACAAGTTTGATGACATTTTCATGAATACCTGATGCTTTCATCACTTTACTGCCTCAAAGCAGCAACATCTTGTTTTTATGCTCTTAAACTGACTTTCAGCCCGCAGAGAGACCAAAAGTGGATTTTACTAAACAAAACCTTTTTCTGGGTTTTCAACCAAATAAAGTGTCTTAGGACACACTTCTTACAAGTTTGATGACATTTTCATGAATACCTGATGCTTTCATCACTTTACTGCCTCAAAGCAGCAACATCTTGTTTTTATGCTCTTAAACTGATTTTCAGCCCGCAGAAAGACCAAACGTGGATTTTACTAAACAAAACCTTTTTTCTGGGTTTTCAACCAAAGAAAGTGTCTTAGGACACACTTCTTACAAGTTTGATGACATTTTCATGAATACCTGATGCTTTCATCACTTAACTGCCTCAAAGCAGCAACATCTTGTTTTTATGCTCTTAAACTGATTTTCGGCACGCAAAGAGACCAAAAGTGGATTTTCCTACACAAAACCTTTTTTCTGGGTTTTCAACCAAATAATGCGTCTTAGGACACACTTCTTACAAGTTTGATGACATTTTCATGAATACCTGATGCTTTCATCACTTTACTGCCTCAAAGCAGCAACATCTTGTTTTTATGCTCTTAAACTGATTTTCGGCACGCAAAGAGACCAAAAGTGGATTTTCCTACACAAAACCTTTTTTCTGGGTTTTCAACCAAATAATGCATCTTAGTACACACTTCTTACAAGTTTGATGACATTTTCATGAATACCTGATGCTTTCATCACTTTACTGCCTCAAAGCAGCAACATCTTGTTTTTATGCTCTTAAACTGATTTACAGCCTGCAGAGAGACCAAACGTGGATTTTACTAAACACAACCTTTTTTCTGGGTTTTCAACAAAAGAAAGTGTCGTAGGACACACTTCTTACAAGTTTGATGACATTTTCATGAATACCTGATGCTTTCATCACTTTACTGCCTCAGCAGCAACATCTTGTTTTTATGCTCTTAAACTGACTTTCAGCCCGCAGAGAGACCAAACGTGGATTTTACTAAACAAAACCTTTTTCTGGGTTTTCAACCAAAGAAGTGTCTTAGGACACACTTCTTACAAGTTTGATGACATTTTCATGAATACCTGATGCTTTCATCACTTTACTGCCTCAAAGCAGCAACATCTTGTTTTTATGCTCTTAAACTGACTTTCAGCTTGCAGAGAGACCAAACGTGGATTTTACTAAACAAAACATTTTTTCTGGGTTTTCAACCAAATAATGCGTCTTAGGACACACTTCTTACAAGTTTGATGACATTTTCATGAATACCTGATGCTTTCATCACTTTACTGCCTCAAAGCAGCAACATCTTGTTTTTATGCTCTTAAACTGACTTTCGGCACGCAAAGAGACCAAAAGTGGATTTTCCTACACAAAACCTTTTTCCTGGGTTTTCAACCAAATAATGTGTCTTAGGACACACTTCTTACAAGTTTGATGACATTTTCATGAATACCTGATGCTTTCATCACTTTACTGCCTCAAAGCAGCAACATCTTGTTTTTATGCTCTTAAACTGATTTTCAGCCCGCAGAAAGACCAAACGTGGATTTTACTAAACAAAACCTTTTTTCTGGGTTTTCAACCAAAGAAAGTGTCTTAGGACACACTTCTTACAAGTTTGATGACATTTTCATGAATACCTGATGCTTTCATCACTTTACTGCCTCAAAGCAGCAACATCTTGTTTTTATGCTCTTAAACTGACTTTCAGCCCGCAGAGAGACCAAAAGTGGATTTTACTAAACAAAACCTTTTTTCTGGGTTTTCAACCAAATAAAGTGTCTTAGGACACACTTCTTACAAGTTTGATGACATTTTCATGAATACCTGATGCTTTCATCACTTTACTGCCTCAAAGCAGCAACATCTTGTTTTATGCTCTTAAACTGATTTTCAGCCCGCAGAGACCAAAAGTGGATTTTACTAAACAAAACCTTTTTTCTGGGTTTTCAACCAAATAAAGTGTCTTAGGACACACTTCTTACAAGTTTGATGACATTTTCATGAATACCTGATGCTTTCATCACTTTACTGCCTCAAAGCAGCAACATCTTGTTTTTATGCTCTTAAACTGATTTTCAGCCCGCAGAGACCAAACATGGATTTTACTAAACAAAACCTTTTTTCTGGGTTTTCAACTAAATAAAGTGTCTTAGGACACACTTCTTACAAGTTTGATGACATGTTCATGAATACCTGATGCTTTCATAACTTTACTGCCTCAAAGCAGCAACATCTTGTTTGTATGCTCTTCAACTGATTTTCGGCCCGCAAAGAGACCAAAAGTGGATTTTCCTACACAAAACCTTTTTTTCTGGGTTTTCAACCAAATAATGCGTCTTAGGACACACTTCTTACAAGTTTGATGACATTTTCATGAATACCTAATGCTTTCATCACTTAACTGCCTCAAAGTAGCAACATCTTGTTTGTATGCTCTTAAACTGATTTTCGGCCCGCAAAGAGACTAAAAGTGGATTTTCCTACACAAAACCTTTTTTTCTGGGTTTTCAACCAAATAATGCGTCTTAGGACACACTTCTTACAAGTTTGATGACATTTTCATGAATACCTGATGCTTTCATCACTTTACTGCCTCAAAGCAGCAACATCTTGTTTTTATGCTCTTAAACTGATTTTCAGCCCGCAGAGACCAAACATGGATTTTACTAAACAAAACCTTTTTTCTGGGTTTTCAACCAAAGAAAGTGTCTTAGGACACACTTCTTACAAGTTTGATGACATTTTCATGAATACCTGATGCTTTCATCACTTAACTGCCTCAAAGCAGCAACATCTTGTTTTCATGCTCTTAAACTGATTTTCAGCCCGCAGAGAGACCAAACTTGGATTTTACTAAACAAAACCTTTTTTCTGGGATTTCAACCAAAGAAAGTGGCTTAGGACACACTTCTTACAAGTTTGATGACATTTTCATGAATACCTGATGCTTTCATCACTTTACTGCCTCATAGCAGCAACATCTTGTTTTTATGCTCTTAAACTGACTTTCAGCACGCAGAGAGACCAAAAGTGGATTTTACTAAACAAAACCTTTTTTCTGGGTTTTCAACCAAAGAAAGTGTTTTAGGACACACTTCTTACAAGTTTGATGACATTTTCATGAATACCTGATGCTTTCATGACTTTACTGCCTCAAAGCAGCAACATCTTGTTTTTATGCTCTTAAACTGATTTTCGGCACGCAAAGAGACCAAAAGTGGATTTTCCTACACAAAACCTTTTTTCTGGGTTTTCAACCAAATAATGCATCTTAGTACACACTTCTTACAAGTTTGATGACATTTTCATGAATACCTGATGCTTTCATCACTTTACTGCCTCAAAGCAGCAACATCTTGTTTTTATGCTCTTAAACTGATTTACAGCCTGCAGAGAGACCAAACGTGGATTTTACTAAACACAACCTTTTTTCTGGGTTTTCAACAAAAGAAAGTGTCGTAGGACACACTTCTTACAAGTTTGATGACATTTTCATGAATACCTGATGCTTTCATCACTTTACTGCCTCAGCAGCAACATCTTGTTTTTATGCTCTTAAACTGACTTTCAGCCCGCAGAGAGACCAAACGTGGATTTTACTAAACAAAACATTTTTTCTGGGTTTTCAACCAAATAATGCGTCTTAGGACACACTTCTTACAAGTCTGATGACATTTTCATGAATACCTGATGCTTTCATCACTTAACTGCCTCAAAGCAGCAACATCTTGTTTTCATGCTCTTAAACTGATTTTCTGCCCGCAGAGACCAAAAGTGGATTTTCCTGCACAAAACCTTTTTTCTGGGTTTTCAACCAAATAATGTGTCGTAGGACACACTTCTTACAAGTTTGATGACATTTTCATGAATACCTGATGCTTTCATCACTTTACTGCCTCAGCAGCAACATCTTGTTTTTATGCTCTTAAACTGACTTTCAGCCCGCAGAGAGACCAAACGTGGATTTTACTAAACAAAACATTTTTTCTGGGTTTTCAACCAAATAATGCGTCTTAGGACACACTTCTTACAAGTCTGATGACATTTTCATGAATACCTGATGCTTTCATCACTTAACTGCCTCAAAGCAGCAACATCTTGTTTTCATGCTCTTAAACTGATTTTCTGCCCGCAGAGACCAAAAGTGGATTTTCCTACACAAAACCTTTTTTCTGGGTTTTCAACCAAATAATGCGTCTTAGGACACACTTCTTACAAGTTTGATGACATTTTCATGAATACCTGATGCTTTTTTTTTTTTTTTTTTTTTTTGACTTTTTTTCTGGTTTTCAACCAAATAATGCGTCTTAGGACACACTTCTTACAAGTTTGATGACATTTTCATGAATACCTGATGCTTTCATCACTTTACTGCCTCAAAGCAGCAACATCTTGTTTTTATGCTCTTAAACTGATTTACAGCCTGCAGAGAGACCAAACGTGGATTTTACTAAACACAACCTTTTTTCTGGGTTTTCAACAAAAGAAAGTGTCTTAGGACACACTTCTTACAAGTTTGATGACATTTTCATGAATACCTGATGCTTTCATCACTTTACTGCCTCAAAGCAGCAACATCTTGTTTTTATGCTCTTAAACTGATTTTCAGCCCGCAGAAAGACCAAATGTGGATTTTACTAAACAAATCCTTTTTTCTGTGTTTTCAACAAAAGAAAGTGTCTTAGGACACACTTCTTACAAGTTTGATGACATTTTCATGAATACCTGATGCTTTCATCACTTTACTGCCTCAAAGCAGCAACATCTTGTTTTTATGCTCTTAAACTGACTTTGAGCTTGCAGAGAGACCAAACGTGGATTTCACTAAACAAAACCTTTTTTCTTGGTTTTCAACCAAAGAAAGTGTCTTAGGACACACTTCTTACAAGTTTGATGACATTTTCATGAATACCTGATGCTTTAATCACTTTACTGCCTCAAAGCAGCAACATATTGTTTTTATGCTCTTAAACTGATTTACAGCCTGCAGAGAGACCAAACGTGGATTTTACTAAACAAAACATTTTTTCTGGGTTTTCAACCAAATAATGCGTCTTAGGACACACTTCTTACAAGTCTGATGACATTTTCATGAATACCTGATGCTTTCATCACTTAACTGCCACAAAGCAGCAACATCTTGTTTTTATGCTCTTAAAATGACTTTCAGCTTGCAGAGAGACCAAACGTGGATTTCACTAAACAAAACATTTTTTCTGGGTTTTCAACCAAAGAAAGTGTCTGAGGACACACTTCTTACAAGTTTGATGACATGTTCATGAATACCTGATGTTTTCATCACTTTACTGCCTCAAAGCAGCAACATCTTGTTTTTATGCTCTTAAACTGATTTTCAGCCCGCAAAGAGACCAAACGTGGATTTTACTAAACAAAACATTTTTTCTGGGTTTTCAACCAAAGAAAGTGTCTTAGGACACACTTCTTACAAGTTTGATGACATTTTAATGAATACCTGATGCTTTCATCACTTTACTGCCTCAAAGCAGCAACATCTTGTTTTTATGCTCTTAAACTGATTTTCAGCCCGCAGAGAGACCAAACGTGGATTTTACTAAACAAAACCTTTTTTTCTGGGTTTCAACAAAGAAAGTGTCTTAGGACACACTTCTTACAAGTTTGATGACATTTTCATGAATACCTGATGCTTTCATCACTTTACTGCCTCAAAGCAGCAACATCTTGTTTTTATGCTCTTAAACTGATTTTCAGCCCGCAGAGAGACCAAAAGTGGATTTTACTAAACAAAACCTTTTATCTGGGTTTTCAACCAAAAAGTGTCTTAGGACACACTTCTTACAAGTTTGATGACATTTTCATGAATACCTGATGCTTTCATCACTTTACTGCCTCAAAGCAGCAACATCTTGTTTTTATGCTCTTAAACTGATTTTCAGCCCGCAGAGAGACCAAAAGTGGATTTTACTAAACACAACCTTTTTTCTGGGTTTTCAACAAAAGAAAGTGTCTTAGGACACACTTCTTACAAGTTTGATGACATTTTCATGAATACCTGATGCTTTCATCACTTTACTGCCTCAAAGCAGCAACATCTTGTTTTTATGCTCTTAAACTGACTTTCAGCCCGCAGAGAGACCAAACGTGGATTTTACTAAACAAAACCTTTTTCTGGGTTTTCAACCAAAGAAGTGTCTTAGGACACACTTCTTACAAGTTTGATGACATTTTCATGAATACCTGATGCTTTCATCACTTTACTGCCTCAGCAGCAACATCTTGTTTTTATGCTCTTAAACTGACTTTCAGCTTGCAGAGAGACCAAACGTGGATTTTACTAAACAAAACATTTTTTCTGGGTTTTCAACCAAATAAAGTGTCTTAGGACACACTTCTTACAAGTTGATGACATTTTCATGAATACCTGATGCTTTCATCACTTTACTGCCTCAAAGCAGCAACATCTTGTTTTTATGCTCTTAAACTGATTTTCAGCCCGAGAGAGACCAAAAGTGGATTTTACTAAACAAAACCTTTTTCTGGTTTTCAACCAAATAAAGTGTCTTAGGACACACTTCTTACAAGTTTGATGACATTTTCATGAATACCTGATGCTTTCATCACTTTACTGCCTCAAAGCAGCAACATCTTGTTTTATGCTCTTAAACTGATTTTCAGCCCGCAGAGAGACCAAAAGTGGATTTTACTAAACAAAACCTTTTTTCTGGGTTTTCAACCAAAGAAAGTGTCTTAGGACACACTTCTTACAAGTTTGATGACATTTTCATGAATACCTGATGCTTTCATCACTTTACTGCCTCAAAGCAGCAACATCTTGTTTTATGCTCTTAAACTGACTTTCAGCCCGCAGAGAGACCAAACGTGGATTTTACTAAACAAAACCTTTTTCTGGGTTTTCAACCAAAGAAAGTGTCTTAGGACACACTTCTTACAAGTTTGATGACATTTTCATGAATACCTGATGCTTTCATCACTTTACTGCCTCAAAGCAGCAACATCTTGTTTTATGCTCTTAAACTGATTTTCAGCCCGCAGAGAGACCAAAAGTGGATTTTACTAAACAAAACCTTTTTTTCTGGGTTTTCAACCAAATAAAGTGTCTTAGGACACACTTCTTACAAGTTTGATGACATTTTCATGAATACCTGATGCTTTCATCACTTTACTGCCTCAAAGCAGCAACATCTTGTTTGTATGCTCTTAAACTGATTTTCAGCCCAGAGAGACTAAAAGTGGATTTTACTAAACAAAACCTTTTTTTCTGGGTTTTCAACCAAATAAAGTGTCTTAGGACACACTTCTTACAAGTTTGATGACATTTTCATGAATACCTGATGCTTTCATCACTTTACTGCCTCAAAGCAGCAACATCTTGTTTTATGCTCTTAAACTGATTTTCAGCCCGCAGAGACCAAACATGGATTTTACTAAACAAAACCTTTTTCTGGGTTTTCAACCAAAGAAAGTGTCTTAGGACACACTTCTTACAAGTTTGATGACATTTTCATGAATACCTGATGCTTTCATCACTTTACTGCCTCAAAGCAGCAACATCTTGTTTTTATGCTCTTAAACTGATTTTCAGCCCGCAGAGACCAAAAGTGGATTTTACTAAACAAAACCTTTTTTCTGGGTTTTCAACCAAAGAAAGTGTCTTAGGACACACTTCTTACAAGTTTGATGACATTTTCATGAATACCTGATGCTTTCATCACTTTACTGCCTCAAAGCAGCAACATCTTGTTTTTATGCTCTTAAACTGATTTTCAGCCGCAGAGAGACCAAAAGTGGATTTTACTAAACAAAACCTTTTTTCTGGGTTTTCAACCAAAGAAAGTGTCTTAGGACACACTTCTTACAAGTTTGATGACATTTTCATGAATACCTGATGCTTTCATCACTTTACTGCCTCAAAGCAGCAACATCTTGTTTTATGCTCTTAAACTGATTTTCAGCCGCAGAGAGACCAAACGTGGATTTTACTAAAACACAAGCTTTTTTCTGGGTTTTCAACAAAAGAAAGTGTCTTAGGACACACTTCTTACAAGTTTGATGACATTTTCATGAATACCTGATGCTTTCATCACTTTACTGCCTCAAAGCAGCAACATCTTGTTTTTATGCTCTTAAACTGATTTTCAGCCAGAGAGAGACCAAAGTGGATTTTACTAAACAAACCTTTTTTCTGGGTTTTCAACCAAATAAAGTGTCTTAGGACACACTTCTTACAAGTTTGATGACATTTTCATGAATACCTGATGCTTTCATCACTTTACTGCCTCAAAGCAGCAACATCTTGTTTTTATGCTCTTAAACTGATTTTCAGCCCGCAGAGACCAAAAGTGGATTTTACTAAACAAAAGCTTATTTCTGGTTCAAGCAAATAAAGTGTCTTAGGACACACTTCTTACAAGTTTGATGACATTTTCATGAATACCTGATGCTTTCATCACTTTACTGCCTCAAAGCAGCAACATCTTGTTTTATGCTCTTAAACTGATTTTCAGCCCGCAGAGAGACCAAAAGTGGATTTTACTAAACAAAACCTTTTTTCTGGGTTTTCAACCAAAGAAAGTGTCTTAGGACACACTTCTTACAAGTTTGATGACATTTTCATGAATACCTGATGCTTTCATCACTTTACTGCCTCAAAGCAGCAACATCTTGTTTTATGCTCTTAAACTGATTTTCAGCCTGGCAGAGAGACCAAAAGTGGATTTTACTAAACAAAACCTTTTTTCTGGGTTTCAACCAAATAAAGTGTCTTAGGACACACTTCTTACAAGTTTGATGACATTTTCATGAATACCTGATGCTTTCATCACTTTACTGCCTCAAAGCAGCAACATCTTGTTTTTATGCTCTTAAACTGATTTACAGCCTGCAGAGAGACCAAACGTGGATTTTACTAAACAAAACCTTTTTTCTGGGTTTTCAACCAAAGAAAGTGTCTTAGGACACACTTCTTACAAGTTTGATGACATTTTCATGAATACCTGATGCTTTCATCACTTTACTGCCTCAAAGCAGCAACATCTTGTTTTTATGCTCTTAAACTGATTTTCAGCCCGCAGAGACCAAAAGTGGATTTTACTAAACAAAACCTTTTTTCTGGGTTTTCAACCAAAGAAAGTGTCTTAGGACACACTTCTTACAAGTTTGATGACATTTTCATGAATACCTGATGCTTTAATCACTTTACTGCCTCAAAGCAGCAACATCTTGTTTTTATGCTCTTAAACTGATTTTCAGCCCGCAGAAAGACCAAACGTGGATTTTACTAAACAAATCCTTTTTTCTGGGTTTTCAACCAAATAAAGTGTCTTAGGACACACTTCTTACAAGTTTGATGACATTTTCATGAATACCTGATGCTTTCATCACTTTACTGCCTCAAAGCAGCAACATCTTGTTTTTATGCTCTTAAACTGATTTTCAGCCCGCAGAGAGACCAAACGTGGATTTTACTAAACAAAACCTTTTTTCTGGGTTTTCAACCAAAGAAAGTGTCTTAGGACACACTTCTTACAAGTTTGATGACATTTTCATGAATACCTGATGCTTTCATCACTTTACTGCCTCAAAGCAGCAACATCTTGTTTTATGCTCTTAAACTGATTTTCAGCCCGCAGAGAGACCAAACGTGGATTTTACTAAACAAAACCTTTTTTCTGTGTTTTTCAACCAAAGAAAGTGTCTTAGGACACACTTCTTACAAGTTTGATGACATTTTCATGAATACCTGATGCTTTCATCACTTTACTGCCTCAAAGCAGCAACATCTTGTTTTTATGCTCTTAAACTGACTTTCAGCCCGCAGAGAGACCAAACGTGGATTTTACTAAACAAAACCTTTTTTCTGGGTTTTCAACCAAATAAAGTGTCTTAGGACACACTTCTTACAAGTTTGATGACATTTTCATGAATACCTGATGCTTTCATCACTTTACTGCCTCAAAGCAGCAACATCTTGTTTTTATGCTCTTAAACTGATTTTCAGCCCGCAGAGAGGCCAAACGTGGATTTTACTAAACAAATCCTTTTTTCTGGGTTTTCAACCAAATAAAGTGTCTTAGGACACACTTCTTACAAGTTTGATGACATTTTCATGAATACCTGATGCTTTCATCACTTTACTGCCTCAAAGCAGCAACATCTTGTTTTTATGCTCTTAAACTGACTTTCAGCCCGCAGAGAGACCAAAAGTGGATTTTACTAAACAAAACCTTTTTTCTGGGTTTTCAACCAAAGAAAGTGTCTTAGGACACACTTCTTACAAGTTTGATGACATTTTCATGAATACCTGATGCTTTCATCACTTTACTGCCTCAAAGCAGCAACATCTTGTTTTTATGCTCTTAAACTGATTTTCAGCCCGCAGAGAGGCCAAACGTGGATTTTACTAAACAAATCCTTTTTTCTGTGTTTTCAACCAAAGAAAGTGTCTTAGGACACACTTCTTACAAGTTTGATGACATTTTCATGAATACCTGATGCTTTCATCACTTTACTGCCTCAAAGCAGCAACATCTTGTTTTTATGCTCTTAAACTGACTTTCAGCCCGCAGAGAGACCAAACATGGATTTTACTAAACAAAACCTTTTTTCTGGGTTTTCAACCAAATAAAGTGTCTTAGGACACACTTCTTACAAGTTTGATGACATTTTCATGAATACCTGATGCTTTCATCACTTTACTGCCTCAAAGCAGCAACATCTTGTTTTTATGCTCTTAAACTGACTTTCAGCCCGCAGAGAGACCAAAAGTGGATTTTACTAAACAAAACCTTTTTTCTGGTTTTCAACCAAAGAAAGTGTCTTAGGACACACTTCTTACAAGTTTGATGACATTTTCATGAATACCTGATGCTTTCATCACTTTACTGCCTCAAAGCAGCAACATCTTGTTTTTATGCTCTTAAACTGACTTTCAGCCCGCAGAGAGACCAAACATGGATTTTACTAAACAAAACCTTTTTCTGTTTTTCAACCAAATAAAGTGTCTTAGGACACACTTCTTACAAGTTTGATGACATTTTCATGAATACCTGATGCTTTCATCACTTTACTGCCTCAAAGCAGCAACATCTTGTTTTTATGCTCTTAAACTGATTTTCAGCCCGCAGAGAGGCCAAACGTGGATTTTACTAAACAAATCCTTTTTTCTGTGTTTTCAACAAAAGAAAGTGTCTTAGGACACACTTCTTACAAGTTTGATGACATTTTCATGAATACCTGATGCTTTCATCACTTTACTGCCTCAAAGCAGCAACATCTTGTTTTTATGCTCTTAAACTGATTTTCAGCCCGCAGAGAGACCAAACATGGATTTTACTAAACAAATCCTTTTTCTGTGTTTTCAACAAAAGAAAGTGTCTTAGGACACACTTCTTACAAGTTTGATGACATTTTCATGAATACCTGATGCTTTCATCACTTTACTGCCTCAAAGCAGCAACATCTTGTTTTTATGCTCTTAAACTGATTTTCAGCCCGCAGAGAGGCCAAACGTGGATTTTACTAAACAAAACCTTTTTTCTGTGTTTTCAACAAAAGAAAGTGTCTTAGGACACACTTCTTACAAGTTTGATGACATTTTCATGAATACCTGATGCTTTCATCACTTTACTGCCTCAAAGCAGCAACATCTTGTTTTTATGCTCTTAAACTGACTTTTAGCCCGCAGAGAGACCAAAAGTGGATTTTATTAAACAAAACCTTTTTTCTGGGTTTTCAACCAAAGAAAGTGTCTTAGGACACACTTCTTACAAGTTTGATGACATTTTCATGAATACCTGATGCTTTCATCACTTTACTGCCTCAAAGCAGCAACATCTTGTTTTTATGCTCTTAAACTGACTTTCAGCCGCAGAGAGACCAAAAGTGGATTTTATTAAACAAAACCTTTTTTCTGGGTTTTCAACCAAAGAAAGTGTCTTAGGACACACTTCTTACAAGTTTGATGACATTTTCATGAATACCTGATGCTTTCATCACTTTACTGCCTCAAAGCAGCAACATCTTGTTTTTATGCTCTTAAACTGATTTTCAGCCCGCAGAGAGACTAAACATGGATTTTACTAAACAAAACCTTTTTTCTGGGTTTTCAACCAAATAAAGTGTCTTAGGACACACTTCTTACAAGTTTGATGACATTTTCATGAATACCTGATGCTTTAATCACTTTACTGGCTCAAAGCAGCAACATCTTGTTTTTATGCTCTTAAACTGATTTTCAGCCCGCAGAGAGACTAAACATGGATTTTACTAAACAAATCCTTTTTTCTGTGTTTTCAACCAAAGAAAGTGTCTTAGGACACACTTCTTACAAGTTTGATGACATTTTCATGAATACCTGATGCTTTCATCACTTTACTGCCTCAAAGCAGCAACATCTTGTTTTTATGCTCTTAAACTGACTTTCAGCCCGCAGAGAGACCAAACGTGGATTTTACTAAACAAAACCTTTTTTCTGTGTTTTCAACCAAAGAAAGTGTCTTAGGACACACTTCTTACAAGTTTGATGACATTTTCATGAATACCTGATGCTTTCATCACTTTACTGCCTCAAAGCAGCAACATCTTGTTTTTATGCTCTTAAACTGATTTTCAGCCCGCAGAGAGACTAAAAGTGGATTTTACTAAACAAATCCTTTTTTCTGTGTTTTCAACCAAAGAAAGTGTCTTAGGACACACTTCTTACAAGTTTGATGACATTTTCATGAATACCTGATGCTTTCATCACTTTACTGGCTCAAAGCAGCAACATCTTGTTTTTATGCTCTTAAACTGATTTTCAGCCAGCAGAGAGACTAAACATGGATTTTACTAAACAAAACCTTTTTTCTGTGTTTTCAACAACAGAAAGTGTCTTAGGACACACTTCTTACAAGTTTGATGACATTTTCATGAATACCTGATGCTTTCATCACTTTACTGCCTCAAAGCAGCAACATCTTGTTTTTATGCTCTTAAACTGACTTTTAGCCCGCAGAGAGACCAAAAGTGGATTTTATTAAACAAAACCTTTTTTCTGGGTTTTCAACCAAAGAAAGTGTCTTAGGACACACTTCTTACAAGTTTGATGACATTTTCATGAATACCTGATGCTTTAATCACTTTACTGGCTCAAAGCAGCAACATCTTGTTTTTATGCTCTTAAACTGATTTTCAGCCCGCAGAGAGACTAAACATGGATTTTACTAAACAAATCCTTTTTTCTGTGTTTTCAACCAAAGAAAGTGTCTTAGGACACACTTCTTACAAGTTTGATGACATTTTCATGAATACCTGATGCTTTCATCACTTTACTGCCTCAAAGCAGCAACATCTTGTTTTTATGCTCTTAAACTGATTTTCAGCCCGCAGAGAGAGCAAAAGTGGATTTTACTAAACAAATCCTTTTTCTGTGTTTTCAACCAAAGAAAGTGTCTTAGGACACACTTCTTACAAGTTTGATGACATTTTCATGAATACCTGATGCTTTCATCACTTTACTGCCTCAAAGCAGCAACATCTTGTTTTTATGCTCTTAAACTGACTTTCAGCCCGCAGAGACCAAAAGTGGATTTTACTAAACAAAACCTTTTTTCTGGGTTTTCAACCAAATAAAGTGTCTTAGGACACACTTCTTACAAGTTTGATGACATTTTCATGAATACCTGATGCTTTCATCACTTTACTGCCTCAAAGCAGCAACATCTTGTTTTTATGCTCTTAAACTGATTTTCAGCCAGCAGAGACTAAACAACGTGGATTTTACTAAACAAAACCTTTTTTCTGTGTTTTCAACAAAAGAAAGTGTCTTAGGACACACTTCTTACAAGTTTGATGACATTTTCATGAATACCTGATGCTTTCATCACTTTACTGCCTCAAAGCAGCAACATCTTGTTTTTATGCTCTTAAACTGACTTTCAGCCCGCAGAGAGACCAAAAGTGGATTTTATTAAACAAAACCTTTTTTCTGGGTTTTCAACCAAAGAAAGTGTCTTAGGACACACTTCTTACAAGCTTGATGACATTTTCATGAATACCTGATGCTTTAATCACTTTACTGCCTCAAAGCAGCAACATCTTGTTTTTATGCTCTTAAACTGATTTTCAGCCCGCAGAGAGACCAAACGTGGATTTTACTAAACAAAACCTTTTTCTGGGTTTTCAACCAAAGAAAGTGTCTTAGGACACACTTCTTACAAGTTTGATGACATTTTCATGAATACCTGATGCTTTCATCACTTTACTGCCTCAAAGCAGCAACATCTTGTTTTTATGCTCTTAAACTGATTTTCAGCCCGCAGAGAGACTAAACATGGATTTTACTAAACAAATCCTTTTTCTGTGTTTTCAACCAAAGAAAGTGTCTTAGGACACACTTCTTACAAGTTTGATGACATTTTCATGAATACCTGATGCTTTCATCACTTTACTGCCTCAAAGCAGCAACATCTTGTTTTTATGCTCTTAAAGTGATTTTCAGCCCGCAGAGAGGCCAAACGTGGATTTTACTAAACAAATCCTTTTTTCTGTGTTTTCAACCAAAGAAAGTGTCTCAGGACACACTTCTTACAAGTTTGATGACATTTTCATGAATACCTGATGCTTTCATCAATTTACTGTCTCAAAGCAGCAACATCTTGTTTTTATGCTCTTAAACTGATTTTCAGCCCGCAGAGAGACTAAAAGTGGATTTTACTAAACAAATCCTTTTTTCTGTGTTTTCAACCAAAGAAAGTGTCTCAGGACACACTTCTTACAAGTTTGATGACATTTTCATGAATACCTGATGCTTTCATCACTTTACTGCCTCAAAGCAGCAACATCTTGTTTTTATGCTCTTAAACTGACTTTCAGGCCGCAGAGAGACCAAAAGTGGATTTTACTAAACAAAACCTTTTTTCTGGGTTTTCAACCAAAGAAAGTGTCTTAGGACACACTTCTTACAAGTTTGATGACATTTTCATGAATACCTGATGCTTTCATCACTTTACTGCCTCAAAGCAGCAACATCTTGTTTTTATGCTCTTAAACTGACTTTCAGCCCGCAGAGAGACCAAACGTGGATTTTACTAAACAAAACCTTTTTTCTGGGTTTTCAACCAAAGAAAGTGTCTTAGGACACACTTCTTACAAGTTTGATGACATTTTCATGAATACCTGATGCTTTCATCACTTTACTGCCTCAAAGCAGCAACATCTTGTTTTTATGCTCTTAAACTGACTTTCAGGACGCAGAGAGAGACCAAAGTGGATTTTACTAAACAAATCCTTTTTTCTGTGTTTTCAACCAAAGAAAGTGTCTTAGGACACACTTCTTACAAGTTTGATGACATTTTCATGAATACCTGATGCTTTCATCACTTTACTGCCTCAAAGCAGCAACATCTTGTTTTTATGCTCTTAAACTGACTTTCAGCCCGCAGAGAGACCAAAAGTGGATTTTACTAAACAAAACCTTTTTTCTGGGTTTTCAACCAAAGAAAGTGTCTTAGGACACACTTCTTACAAGTTTGATGACATTTTCATGAATACCTGATGCTTTCATCACTTTACTGCCTCAAAGCAGCAACATCTTGTTTTATGCTCTTAAACTGATTTTCAGCCCGCAGAGAGACCAAAAGTGGATTTTACTAAACAAATCCTTTTTTCTGTGTTTTCAACCAAAGAAAGTGTCTTAGGACACACTTCTTACAAGTTTGATGACATTTTCATGAATACCTGATGCTTTCATCACTTTACTGCCTCAAAGCAGCAACATCTTGTTTTTATGCTCTTAAACTGACTTTCAGCCCGCAGAGAGGCCAAAAGTGGATTTTACTAAACAAATCCTTTTTCTGTGTTTTCAACCAAAGAAAGTGTCTTAGGACACACTTCTTACAAGTTTGATGACATTTTCATGAATACCTGATGCTTTCATCACTTTACTGCCTCAAAGCAGCAACATCTTGTTTTTATGCTCTTAAACTGACTTTCAGCCCGCAGAGAGACCAAAAGTGGATTTTACTAAACAAAACCTTTTTTCTGGGTTTTCAACCAAAGAAAGTGTCTTAGGACACACTTCTTACAAGTTTGATGACATTTTCATGAATACCTGATGCTTTCATCACTTTACTGCCTCAAAGCAGCAACATCTTGTTTTTATGCTCTTAAACTGACTTTCAGCCCGCAGAGAGGCCAAACGTGGATTTTACTAAACAAAACCTTTTTTCTGGGTTTTCAACCAAAGAAAGTGTCTTAGGACACACTTCTTACAAGTTTGATGACATTTTCATGAATACCTGATGCTTTCATCACTTTACTGCCTCAAAGCAGCAACATCTTGTTTTTATGCTCTTAAACTGACTTTCAGGCCGCAGAGAGACCAAAAGTGGATTTTACTAAACAAATCCTTTTTTCTGTGTTTTCAACAAAAGAAAGTGTCTTAGGACACACTTCTTACAAGTTTGATGACATTTTCATGAATACCTGATGCTTTCATCACTTTACTGCCTCAAAGCAGCAACATCTTGTTTGTATGCTCTTAAACTGACTTTCAGGCCGCAGAGAGACCAAAAGTGGATTTTACTAAACAAATCCTTTTTTCTGGGTTTTCAACCAAAAAAGAAAGTGTCTTAGGACACACTTCTTACAAGCTTGATGACATTTTCATGAATACCTGATGCTTTAATCACTTTACTGCCTCAAAGCAGCAACATCTTGTTTTTATGCTCTTAAACTGATTTTCAGCCCGCAGAGAGACCAAAAGTGGATTTTACTAAACAAATCCTTTTTTCTGTGTTTTCAACCAAAGAAAGTGTCTTAGGACACACTTCTTACAAGTTTGATGACATTTTCATGAATACCTGATGCTTTCATCACTTTACTGCCTCAAAGCAGCAACATCTTGTTTTTATGCTCTTAAACTGACTTTCAGCCGCAGAGAGGCCAAACGTGGATTTTACTAAACAAATCCTTTTTTCTGTGTTTTCAACCAAAGAAAGTGTCTTAGGACACACTTCTTACAAGTTTGATGACATTTTCATGAATACCTGATGCTTTCATCACTTTACTGCCTCAAAGCAGCAACATCTTGTTTTTATGCTCTTAAACTGACTTTCAGGCCGCAGAGAGACCAAAAGTGGATTTTACTAAACAAAACCTTTTTTCTGGGTTTTCAACCAAATAAAGTGTCTTAGGACACACTTCTTACAAGTTTGATGACATTTTCATGAATACCTGATGCTTTCATCACTTTACTGCCTCAAAGCAGCAACATCTTGTTTTTATGCTCTTAAACTGACTTTCAGCCCGCAGAGAGACTAAACATGGATTTTACTAAACAAATCTTTTTTTCTGTGTTTTCAACCAAAGAAAAGAAAGTGTCTTAGGACACACTTCTTACAAGTTTGATGACATTTTCATGAATACCTGATGCTTTCATGACTTTACTGCCTCAAAGCAGCAACATCTTGTTTTTATGCTCTTAAACTGACTTTCAGCCCGCAGAGAGACCAAACATGGATTTTACTAAACAAATCCTTTTTCTGTTTTTTCAACCAAAGAAAGTGTCTTAGGACACACTTCTTACAAGTTTGATGACATTTTCATGAATACCTGATGCTTTCATCACTTTACTGGCTCAAAGCAGCAACATCTTGTTTTATGCTCTTAAACTGGTTTTCAGCCAGAGAGAGACTAAACATGGATTTTACTAAACAAATCCTTTTTCTGTGTTTTCAACCAAAGAAAGTGTCTTAGGACACACTTCTTACAAGTTTGATGACATTTTCATGAATACCTGATGCTTTCATCACTTTACTGCCTCAAAGCAGCAACATCTTGTTTTTATGCTCTTAAACTGACTTTCAGGCCGCAGAGAGACCAAAAGTGGATTTTACTAAACAAAACCTTTTTTCTGTGTTTTCAACCAAAGAAAGTGTCTTAGGACACACTTCTTACAAGTTTGATGACATTTTCATGAATACCTGATGCTTTCATCACTTTACTGCCTCAAAGCAGCAACATCTTGTTTTTATGCTCTTAAACTGACTTTCAGGCCGCAGAGAGACCAAAAGTGGATTTTACTAAACAAAACCTTTTTTCTGGGTTTTCAACCAAAGAAAGTGTCTTAGGACACACTTCTTACAAGTTTGATGACATTTTCATGAATACCTGATGCTTTAATCACTTTACTGCCTCAAAGCAGCAACATCTTGTTTTATGCTCTTAAACTGATTTTCAGCCATAGAGAGAGACCAAAAGTGGATTTTACTAAACAAATCCTTTTTTCTGTGTTTTCAACCAAAGAAAGTGTCTTAGGACACACTTCTTACAAGTTTGATGACATTTTCATGAATACCTGATGCTTTCATCACTTTACTGCCTCAAAGCAGCAACATCTTGTTTTTATGCTCTTAAACTGATTTTCAGCCCGCAGAGAGGCCAAACGTGGATTTTACTAAACAAAACCTTTTTTCTGTGTTTTCAACCAAATAAAGTGTCTTAGGACACACTTCTTACAAGTTTGATGACATTTTCATGAATACCTGATGCTTTCATCACTTTACTGGCTCAAAGCAGCAACATCTTGTTTTTATGCTCTTAAACTGATTTTCAGCCCGCAGAGAGACTAAAAGTGGATTTTACTAAACAAATCCTTTTTCTGTGTTTTCAACCAAAGAAAGTGTCTTAGGACACACTTCTTACAAGTTTGATGACATTTTCATGAATACCTGATGCTTTCATCACTTTACTGCCTCAAAGCAGCAACATCTTGTTTTTATGCTCTTAAACTGACTTTCAGCCCGCAGAGAGACCAAAAGTGGATTTTACTAAACAAAACCTTTTTTCTGGGTTTTCAACCAAAGAAAGTGTCTTAGGACACACTTCTTACAAGTTTGATGACATTTTCATGAATACCTGATGCTTTCATCACTTTACTGCCTCAAAGCAGCAACATCTTGTTTTATGCTCTTAAACTGACTTTCAGCCCGCAGAGAGACCAAAAGTGGATTTTACTAAACAAAACCTTTTTCTGGGTTTTCAACCAAAGAAAGTGTCTTAGGACACACTTCTTACAAGTTTGATGACATTTTCATGAATACCTGATGCTTTCATCACTTTACTGCCTCAAAGCAGCAACATCTTGTTTTTATGCTCTTAAACTGATTTTCAGCCCGCAGAGAGACCAAAAGTGGATTTTACTAAACAAATCCTTTTTTCTGTGTTTTCAACCAAAGAAAGTGTCTTAGGACACACTTCTTACAAGTTTGATGACATTTTCATGAATACCTGATGCTTTCATCACTTTACTGCCTCAAAGCAGCAACATCTTGTTTTTATGCTCTTAAACTGACTTTCAGCCCGCAGAGAGGCCAAACGTGGATTTTACTAAACAAAACCTTTTTTCTGTGTTTTCAACCAAAGAAAGTGTCTTAGGACACACTTCTTACAAGTTTGATGACATTTTCATGAATACCTGATGCTTTCATCACTTTACTGGCTCAAAGCAGCAACATCTTGTTTTTATGCTCTTAAACTGATTTTCAGCCGCAGAGAGACTAAAAGTGGATTTTACTAAACAAATCCTTTTTCTGTGTTTTCAACCAAAGAAAGTGTCTTAGGACACACTTCTTACAAGTTTGATGACATTTTCATGAATACCTGATGCTTTCATCACTTTACTGCCTCAAAGCAGCAACATCTTGTTTTTATGCTCTTAAACTGACTTTCAGGCCGCAGAGAGACCAAAAGTGGATTTTACTAAACAAAACCTTTTTTCTGGGTTTTCAACCAAATAAAGTGTCTTAGGACACACTTCTTACAAGTTTGATGACATTTTCATGAATACCTGATGCTTTCATCACTTTACTGCCTCAAAGCAGCAACATCTTGTTTTTATGCTCTTAAACTGACTTTCAGCCCGCAGAGAGGCCAAACGTGGATTTTACTAAACAAAACCTTTTTTCTGTGTTTTCAACAAAAGAAAGTGTCTTAGGACACACTTCTTACAAGTTTGATGACATTTTCATGAATACCTGATGCTTTCATCACTTTACTGCCTCAAAGCAGCAACATCTTGTTTTATGCTCTTAAACTGACTTTCAGCCCGCAGAGAGACCAAAAGTGGATTTTACTAAACAAATCCTTTTTTCTGTGTTTTCAACCAAAGAAAGTGTCTTAGGACACACTTCTTACAAGTTTGATGACATTTTCATGAATACCTGATGCTTTCATCACTTTACTGGCTCAAAGCAGCAACATCTTGTTTTTTATGCTCTTAAACTGATTTTCAGCCCGCAGAGAGACTAAACATGGATTTTACTAAACAAATCCTTTTTCTGTGTTTTCAACCAAAGAAAGTGTCTTAGGACACACTTCTTACAAGTTTGATGACATTTTCATGAATACCTGATGCTTTCATCACTTTACTGCCTCAAAGCAGCAACATCTTGTTTTATGCTGCTCTTTAAACTGACTTTCAGGCCGCAGAGAGACCAAAAGTGGATTTTACTAAACAAAACCTTTTTTCTGTGTTTTCAACAAAAGAAAGTGTCTTAGGACACACTTCTTACAAGTTTGATGACATTTTCATGAATACCTGATGCTTTCATCACTTTACTGCCTCAAAGCAGCAACATCTTGTTTTTATGCTCTTAAACTGACTTTCAGGCCGCAGAGAGACCAAAAGTGGATTTTATTAAACAAAACCTTTTTTCTGGGTTTTCAACCAAAGAAAGTGTCTTAGGACACACTTCTTACAAGCTTGATGACATTTTCATGAATACCTGATGCTTTAATCACTTTACTGCCTCAAAGCAGCAACATCTTGTTTTTATGCTCTTAAACTGATTTTCAGCCCGCAGAGAGACCAAAAGTGGATTTTACTAAACAAATCCTTTTTTCTGTGTTTTCAACCAAAGAAAGTGTCTTAGGACACACTTCTTACAAGTTTGATGACATTTTCATGAATACCTGATGCTTTCATCACTTTACTGCCTCAAAGCAGCAACATCTTGTTTTTATGCTCTTAAACTGACTTTCAGCCCGCAGAGAGACCAAAAGTGGATTTTACTAAACAAAACCTTTTTTCTGGGTTTTCAACCAAAGAAAGTGTCTTAGGACACACTTCTTACAAGTTTGATGACATTTTCATGAATACCTGATGCTTTCATCAATTTACTGTCTCAAAGCAGCAACATCTTGTTTTTATGCTCTTAAACTGATTTTCAGCCCGCAGAGAGACTAAAAGTGGATTTTACTAAACAAATCCTTTTTTCTGTGTTTTCAACCAAAGAAAGTGTCTTAGGACACACTTCTTACAAGTTTGATGACATTTTCATGAATACCTGATGCTTTCATCACTTTACTGCCTCAAAGCAGCAACATCTTGTTTTATGCTCTTAAACTGACTTTCAGCCCGCAGAGAGACCAAACATGGATTTTACTAAACAAATCCTTTTTCTGTGTTTTCAACCAAATAAAGTGTCTTAGGACACACTTCTTACAAGTTTGATGACATTTTCATGAATACCTGATGCTTTCATCACTTTACTGCCTCAAAGCAGCAACATCTTGTTTTTATGCTCTTAAACTGATTTTCAGCCCGCAGAGAGACTAAACATTGATTTTACTAAACAAATCCTTTTTTGTGTGTTTTCAACCAAAGAAAGTGTCTTAGGACACACTTCTTACAAGTTTGATGACATTTTCATGAATACCTGATGCTTTCATCACTTTACTGCCTCAAAGCAGCAACATCTTGTTTTTATGCTCTTAAACTGACTTTCAGCCCGCAGAGAGACCAAAAGTGGATTTTACTAAACAAAACCTTTTTTCTGGGTTTTCAACCAAAGAAAGTGTCTTAGGACACACTTCTTACAAGTTTGATGACATTTTCATGAATACCTGATGCTTTCATCACTTTACTGCCTCAAAGCAGCAACATCTTGTTTTTATGCTCTTAAACTGACTTTTAGCCCGCAGAGAGACCAAAAGTGGATTTTACTAAACAAAACCTTTTTTCTGGGTTTTCAACCAACAAAAGTGTCTTAGGACACACTTCTTACAAGCTTGATGACATTTTCATGAATACCTGATGCTTTAATCACTTTACTGCCTCAAAGCAGCAACATCTTGTTTTTATGCTCTTAAACTGATTTTCAGCCCGCAGAGAGACCAAAAGTGGATTTTACTAAACAAATCCTTTTTTCTGTGTTTTCAACCAAAGAAAGTGTCTTAGGACACACTTCTTACAAGTTTGATGACATTTTCATGAATACCTGATGCTTTCATCACTTTACTGCCTCAAAGCAGCAACATCTTGTTTTATGCTCTTAAACTGACTTTTCAGCCCGCAGAGAGACCAAAAGTGGATTTTACTAAACAAAACCTTTTTTCTGTGTTTTCAACCAAAGAAAGTGTCTTAGGACACACTTCTTACAAGTTTGATGACATTTTCATGAATACCTGATGCTTTCATCACTTTACTGCCTCAAAGCAGCAACATCTTGTTTTATGCTCTTAAACTGATTTTCAGCCCGCAGAGAGACTAAAGTGGATTTTACTAAACAAATCCTTTTTCTGTGTTTTCAACCAAAGAAAGTGTCTTAGGACACACTTCTTACAAGTTTGATGACATTTTCATGAATACCTGATGCTTTCATCACTTTACTGCCTCAAAGCAGCAACATCTTGTTTTTATGCTCTTAAACTGATTTTCAGCCCGCAGAGAGACCAAAAGTGGATTTTACTAAACAAAACCTTTTTTCTGGGTTTTCAACCAAATAAAGTGTCTTAGGACACACTTCTTACAAGTTTGATGACATTTTCATGAATACCTGATGCTTTCATCACTTTACTGCCTCAAAGCAGCAACATCTTGTTTTTATGCTCTTAAACTGACTTTCAGCCGCAGAGAGGCCAAACGTGGATTTTACTAAACAAAACCTTTTTTCTGTGTTTTCAACAAAAGAAAGTGTCTTAGGACACACTTCTTACAAGTTTGATGACATTTTCATGAATACCTGATGCTTTCATCACTTTACTGCCTCAAAGCAGCAACATCTTGTTTTTATGCTCTTAAACTGATTTTCAGCCCGCAGAGAGACTAAAAGTGGATTTTACTAAACAAATCCTTTTTTCTGTGTTTTCAACCAAAGAAAGTGTCTTAGGACACACTTCTTACAAGTTTGATGACATTTTCATGAATACCTGATGCTTTCATCACTTTACTGCCTCAAAGCAGCAACATCTTGTTTTTATGCTCTTAAACTGACTTTCAGCCCGCAGAGAGACCAAAAGTGGATTTTACTAAACAAAACCTTTTTCTGGGTTTTCAACCAAATAAAGAAAGTGTCTTAGGACACACTTCTTACAAGTTTGATGACATTTTCATGAATACCTGATGCTTTCATCACTTTACTGCCTCAAAGCAGCAACATCTTGTTTTTATGCTCTTAAACTGACTTTTCAGCCCGCAGAGAGACCAAAAGTGGATTTTACTAAACAAAACCTTTTTCTGGGTTTTCAACCAAAGAAAGTGTCTTAGGACACACTTCTTACAAGTTTGATGACATTTTCATGAATACCTGATGCTTTAATCATCACTTTACTGCCTCAAAGCAGCAACATCTTGTTTTATGCTCTTAAACTGATTTTCAGCCCGCAGAGAGACCAAAAGTGGATTTTACTAAACAAATCCTTTTTTCTGTGTTTTCAACCAAAGAAAGTGTCTTAGGACACACTTCTTACAAGTTTGATGACATTTTCACTAATACCTGATGCTTTCATCACTTTACTGCCTCAAAGCAGCAACATCTTGTTTTTATATGCTCTTAAACTGACTTTCAGCACGCAGAGAGGCCAAACGTGGATTTTACTAAACAAAACCTTTTTTCTGTGTTTTCAACAAAAGAAAGTGTCTTAGGACACACGTCTTACAAGTTTGATGACATTTTCATGAATACCTGATGCTTTAATCACTTTACTGCCTCAAAAGCAGCATCTTGTTGTTTTATGCTCTTAAACTGATTTTCAGCCCGCAGAGACTAAAAGTGGATTTTACTAAACAAATCCTTTTTTCTGTGTTTTCAACCAAAGAAAGTGTCTTAGGACACACTTCTTACAAGTTTGATGACATTTTCATGAATACCTGATGCTTTCATCACTTTACTGCCTCAAAGCAGCAACATCTTGTTTTTATGCTCTTAAACTGACTTTCAGGCCGCAGAGAGACCAAAAGTGGATTTTACTAAACAAAACCTTTTTTCTGGGTTTTCAACCAAATAAAGTGTCTTAGGACACACTTCTTACAAGTTTGATGACATTTTCATGAATACCTGATGCTTTCATCACTTTACTGCCTCAAAGCAGCAACATCTTGTTTTTATGCTCTTAAACTGACTTTCAGCCCGCAGAGAGGCCAAACGTGGATTTTACTAAACAAAACCTTTTTTCTGTGTTTTCAACAAAAGAAAGTGTCTTAGGACACACTTCTTACAAGTTTGATGACATTTTCATGAATACCTGATGCTTTCATCACTTTACTGCCTCAAAGCAGCAACATCTTGTTTTTATGCTCTTAAACTGACTTTCAGGCCGCAGAGAGACCAAAAGTGGATTTTACTAAACAAAACCTTTTTTCTGTGTTTTCAACAAAAGAAAGTGTCTTAGGACACACTTCTTACAAGTTTGATGACATTTTCATGAATACCTGATGCTTTCATCACTTTACTGCCTCAAAGCAGCAACATCTTGTTTTTATGCTCTTAAACTGATTTTCAGCCCGCAGAGAGACTAAACATGGATTTTACTAAACAAATCCTTTTTCTGTGTTTTCAACCAAAAGAAAGTGTCTTAGGACACACTTCTTACAAGTTTGATGACATTTTCATGAATACCTGATGCTTTCATCACTTTACTGCCTCAAAGCAGCAACATCTTGTTTTTATGCTCTTAAACTGACTTTCAGCCCGCAGAGAGACTAAAGTGGATTTTACTAAACAAAACCTTTTTTCTGTGTTTTCAACCAAAGAAAGTGTCTTAGGACACACTTCTTACAAGTTTGATGACATTTTCATGAATACCTGATGCTTTCATCACTTTACTGCCTCAAAGCAGCAACATCTTGTTTTTATGCTCTTAAACTGACTTTTAGCCCGCAGAGAGACCAAAAGTGGATTTTACTAAACAAAACCTTTTTTCTGGGTTTTCAACCAAAGAAAGTGTCTTAGGACACACTTCTTACAAGTTTGATGACATTTTCATGAATACCTGATGCTTTCATCACTTTACTGCCTCAAAGCAGCAACATCTTGTTTTATGCTCTTAAACTGATTTTCAGCCCGCAGAGAGGCCAAAAGTGGATTTTACTAAACAAATCCTTTTTTCTGTGTTTTCAACCAAAGAAAGTGTCTTAGGACACACTTCTTACAAGTTTGATGACATTTTCATGAATACCTGATGCTTTCATCACTTTACTGCCTCAAAGCAGCAACATCTTGTTTTTATGCTCTTAAACTGACTTTTAGCCCGCAGAGAGACCAAAAGTGGATTTTATTAAACAAAACCTTTTTTCTGGGTTTTCAACCAAAGAAAGTGTCTTAGGACACACTTCTTACAAGCTTGATGACATTTTCATGAATACCTGATGCTTTAATCACTTTACTGCCTCAAAGCAGCAACATCTTGTTTTTATGCTCTTAAACTGATTTTCAGCCCGCAGAAAGACCAAACGTGGATTTTACTAAACAAAACCTTTTTTCTGGGTTTTCAACCAAAGAAAGTGTCTTAGGACACACTTCTTACAAGTTTGATGACATTTTCATGAATACCTGATGCTTTCATCACTTTACTGCCTCAAAGCAGCAACATCTTGTTTTTATGCTCTTAAACTGACTTTCAGCCCGCAGAGAGACTAAACATGGATTTTACTAAACAAATCCTTTTTCTGTTTTTTCAACCAAAGAAAGTGTCTTAGGACACACTTCTTACAAGTTTGATGACATTTTCATGAATACCTGATGCTTTCATCACTTTACTGCCTCAAAGCAGCAACATCTTGTTTTTATGCTCTTAAACTGACTTTCAGGCCGCAGAGAGACCAAAAGTGGATTTTACTAAACAAAACCTTTTTTCTGGGTTTTCAACCAAATAAAGTGTCTTAGGACACACTTCTTACAAGTTTGATGACATTTTCATGAATACCTGATGCTTTCATCACTTTACTGCCTCAAAGCAGCAACATCTTGTTTTAATGCTCTTAAACTGACTTTCAGCCCGCAGAGAGACCAAACATGGATTTTACTAAACAAATCCTTTTTCTGTGTTTTCAACAAAAGAAAGTGTCTTAGGACACACTTCTTACAAGTTTGATGACATTTTCATGAATACCTGATGCTTTCATCACTTTACTGCCTCAAAGCAGCAACATCTTGTTTTTATGCTCTTAAAGTGATTTTCAGCCCGCAGAGAGGCCAAACGTGGATTTTACTAAACAAATCCTTTTTTCTGTGTTTTCAACCAAAGAAAGTGTCTTAGGACACACTTCTTACAAGTTTGATGACATTTTCATGAATACCTGATGCTTTCATCAATTTACTGTCTCAAAGCAGCAACATCTTGTTTTTATGCTCTTAAACTGATTTTCAGCCCGCAGAGAGACTAAAAGTGGATTTTACTAAACAAATCCTTTTTTCTGTGTTTTCAACCAAAGAAAGTGTCTTAGGACACACTTCTTACAAGTTTGATGACATTTTCATGAATACCTGATGCTTTCATCACTTTACTGCCTCAAAGCAGCAACATCTTGTTTTTATGCTCTTAAACTGACTTTCAGGCCGCAGAGAGACCAAAAGTGGATTTTACTAAACAAAACCTTTTTTCTGGGTTTTCAACCAAATAAAGTGTCTTAGGACACACTTCTTACAAGTTTGATGACATTTTCATGAATACCTGATGCTTTAATCACTTTACTGGCTCAAAGCAGCAACATCTTGTTTTTATGCTCTTAAACTGATTTTCAGCCCGCAGAGAGAGCAAAAGTGGATTTTACTAAACAAATCCTTTTTTCTGTGTTTTCAACCAAAGAAAGTGTCTTAGGACACACTTCTTACAAGTTTGATGACATTTTCATGAATACCTGATGCTTTCATCACTTTACTGCCTCAAAGCAGCAACATCTTGTTTTTATGCTCTTAAACTGATTTTCAGCCCGCAGAGACCAAAGTGGATTTTACTAAACAAAACCTTTTTCTGTGTTTTTCAACCAAAAGTGTCTTAGGACACACTTCTTACAAGTTTGATGACATTTTCATGAATACCTGATGCTTTCATCACTTTACTGCCTCAAAGCAGCAACATCTTGTTTTTATGCTCTTAAACTGACTTTCAGCCCGCAGAGAGACCAAACATGGATTTTACTAAACAAAACCTTTTTTCTGGGTTTTCAACCAAAGAAAGTGTCTTAGGACACACTTCTTACAAGTTTGATGACATTTTCATGAATACCTGATGCTTTCATCACTTTACTGCCTCAAAGCAGCAACATCTTGTTTTATGCTCTTAAACTGACTTTCAGGCCCGCAGAGAGAGCAAAAGTGGATTTTACTAAACAAATCCTTTTTCTGTGTTTTCAACCAAAGAAAGTGTCTTAGGACACACTTCTTACAAGTTTGATGACATTTTCATGAATACCTGATGCTTTCATCACTTTACTGCCTCAAAGCAGCAACATCTTGTTTTATGCTCTTAAACTGACTTTCAGCCCAGAGAGACCAAAGTGGATTTTACTAAACAAAACCTTTTTTCTGGGTTTTCAACCAAATAAAGTGTCTTAGGACACACTTCTTACAAGTTTGATGACATTTTCATGAATACCTGATGCTTTCATCACTTTACTGCCTCAAAGCAGCAACATCTTGTTTTTATGCTCTTAAACTGATTTTCAGCCCGCAGAGAGACTAAACATGGATTTTACTAAACAAATCCTTTTTTCTGTGTTTTCAACCAAAGAAAGTGTCTTAGGACACACTTCTTACAAGTTTGATGACATTTTCATGAATACCTGATGCTTTCATCACTTTACTGCCTCAAAGCAGCAACATCTTGTTTTTATGCTCTTAAACTGACTTTCAGGCCGCAGAGAGACCAAAAGTGGATTTTACTAAACAAAACCTTTTTTCTGTGTTTTCAACCAAAGAAAGTGTCTTAGGACACACTTCTTACAAGTTTGATGACATTTTCATGAATACCTGATGCTTTCATCACTTTACTGCCTCAAAGCAGCAACATCTTGTTTTATGCTCTTAAACTGACTTTCAGCCCGCAGAGAGACCAAAAGTGGATTTTACTAAACAAAACCTTTTTTCTGGGTTTTCAACCAAAGAAAGTGTCTTAGGACACACTTCTTACAAGTTTGATGACATTTTCATGAATACCTGATGCTTTCATCACTTTACTGGCTCAAAGCAGCAACATCTTGTTTTATGCTCTTAAACTGATTTTCAGCCCGCAGAGAGACCAAAAGTGGATTTTACTAAACAAATCCTTTTTCTGTGTTTTCAACCAAATAAAGTGTCTTAGGACACACTTCTTACAAGTTTGATGACATTTTCATGAATACCTGATGCTTTCATCACTTTACTGCCTCAAAGCAGCAACATCTTGTTTTTATGCTCTTAAACTGACTTTCAGCCCGCAGAGAGGCCAAACGTGGATTTTACTAAACAAAACCTTTTTTCTGTGTTTTCAACAAAAGAAAGTGTCTTAGGACACACTTCTTACAAGTTTGATGACATTTTCATGAATACCTGATGCTTTCATCACTTTACTGGCTCAAAGCAGCAACATCTTGTTTTTATGCTCTTAAACTGATTTTCAGCCCGCAGAGAGACTAAAAGTGGATTTTACTAAACAAATCCTTTTTTCTGTGTTTTCAACCAAAGAAAGTGTCTCAGGACACACTTCTTACAAGTTTGATGACATTTTCATGAATACCTGATGCTTTCATCACTTTACTGCCTCAAAGCAGCAACATCTTGTTTTTATGCTCTTAAACTGACTTTCAGGCCGCAGAGAGACCAAAAGTGGATTTTACTAAACAAAACCTTTTTTTCTGTATTTTCAACCAAATAAAGTGTCTTAGGACACACTTCTTACAAGTTTGATGACATTTTCATGAATACCTGATGCTTTCATCACTTTACTGCCTCAAAGCAGCAACATCTTGTTTTTATGCTCTTAAACTGACTTTTAGCCCGCAGAGAGACCAAAAGTGGATTTTATTAAACAAAACCTTTTTCTGGGTTTTCAACCAAATAAAGAAAGTGTCTTAGGACACACTTCTTACAAGTTTGATGACATTTTCATGAATACCTGATGCTTTCATCACTTTACTGCCTCAAAGCAGCAACATCTTGTTTTATGCTCTTAAACTGATTTTCAGCAGCAGAGAGACCAAAGTGGATTTTACTAAACAAATCCTTTTTCTGTGTTTTTCAAAAGAAAGTGTCTTAGGACACACTTCTTACAAGTTTGATGACATTTTCATGAATACCTGATGCTCTTATCACTTTACTGCCTCATAGCAGCCACATCTTGTTTTTATGCTCTTAAACTGACTTTTCAGGCCGCAGAGACCAAAAGTGGATTTTACTAAACAAAACCTTTTTTCTGTGTTTTCAACAAAAGAAAGTGTCTTAGGACACACTTCTTACAAGTTTGATGACATTTTCATGAATACCTGATGCTTTCATCACTTTACTGCCTCAAAGCAGCAACATCTTGTTTTTATGCTCTTAAACTGATTTTCAGCCCGCAGAGAGACTAAAAGTGGATTTTACTAAACAAATCCTTTTTTCTGTGTTTTCAACCAAAGAAAGTGTCTTAGGACACACTTCTTACAAGTTTGATGACATTTTCATGAATACCTGATGCTTTCATCACTTTACTGCCTCAAAGCAGCAACATCTTGTTTTTATGCTCTTAAACTGACTTTCAGGCCGCAGAGAGACCAAAAGTGGATTTTACTAAACAAAACCTTTTTTCTGGGTTTTCAACCAAATAAAGTGTCTTAGGACACACTTCTTACAAGTTTGATGACATTTTCATGAATACCTGATGCTTTCATCACTTTACTGCCTCAAAGCAGCAACATCTTGTTTTTATGCTCTTAAACTGATTTTCAGCCCGCAGAGAGGCCAAACGTGGATTTTACTAAACAAAACCTTTTTTCTGTGTTTTCAACAAAAGAAAGTGTCTTAGGACACACTTCTTACAAGTTTGATGACATTTTCATGAATACCTGATGCTTTCATCACTTTACTGCCTCAAAGCAGCAACATCTTGTTTTTATGCTCTTAAACTGACTTTCAGGCCGCAGAGAGACCAAAAGTGGATTTTACTAAACAAAACCTTTTTTCTGGGTTTTCAACCAAAGAAAGTGTCTTAGGACACACTTCTTACAAGCTTGATGACATTTTCATGAATACCTGATGCTTTAATCACTTTACTGCCTCAAAGCAGCAACATCTTGTTTTTATGCTCTTAAACTGATTTTCAGCCCGCAGAAAGACCAAACGTGGATTTTACTAAACAAAACCTTTTTTCTGGGTTTTCAACCAAAGAAAGTGTCTTAGGACACACTTCTTACAAGTTTGATGACATTTTCATGAATACCTGATGCTTTCATCAATTTACTGTCTCAAAGCAGCAACATCTTGTTTTTATGCTCTTAAACTGATTTTCAGCCCGCAGAGAGACTAAAAGTGGATTTTACTAAACAAATCCTTTTTTCTGTGTTTTCAACCAAAGAAAGTGTCTTAGGACACACTTCTTACAAGTTTGATGACATTTTCATGAATACCTGATGCTTTCATCACTTTACTGCCTCAAAGCAGCAACATCTTGTTTTTATGCTCTTAAACTGACTTTCAGGCCGCAGAGAGACCAAAAGTGGATTTTACTAAACAAAACCTTTTTTCTGGGTTTTCAACCAAATAAAGTGTCTTAGGACACACTTCTTACAAGTTTGATGACATTTTCATGAATACCTGATGCTTTCATCACTTTACTGCCTCAAAGCAGCAACATCTTGTTTTATGCTCTTAAACTGACTTTCAGCCCGCAGAGGACCAAACGTGGATTTTACTAAACAAAACCTTTTTCTGTGTTTTCAACCAAAGAAAGTGTCTTAGGACACACTTCTTACAAGTTTGATGACATTTTCATGAATACCTGATGCTTTCATCACTTTACTGCCTCAAAGCAGCAACATCTTGTTTTTATGCTCTTAAACTGATTTTCAGCCCGCAGAGAGGCCAAACGTGGATTTTACTAAACAAATCCTTTTTTCTGTGTCTTCAACCAAAAGTGTCTTAGGACACACTTCTTACAAGTTTGATGACATTTTCATGAATACCTGATGCTTTCATCACTTTACTGCCTCAAAGCAGCAACATCTTGTTTTTATGCTCTTAAACTGATTTTCAGCCCGCAGAGACCAAAGTGGATTTTACTAAACAAATCCTTTTTCTGTGTTTTCAACCAAAGAAAGTGTCTTAGGACACACTTCTTACAAGTTTGATGACATTTTCATGAATACCTGATGCTTTTCCA
>JAYMGU010000902.1:0-63599 GCA_036178185.1 Liparis tanakae | reverse complement strand
TTTGGTTTTTAAAAACCCCACACCCTTTGGCCCCGTGTTCTGTCATTTGTGCTACCTTTCATAATTGTCGGCATAAACCCATAGGTGTGTATCGATTCATGCTACCCTATCTGTTTGGGATTTATTCTACTATCAAATATGCTTTTCTTTCAAAGTTCAATGTTGCACTTTTCATTGTTAAAGTGTATATCTTCAACACTAAAAACAATAATAAACCAGTGCTTTATTATGATAATGTGAACAAACTCATGAAATAATTTGTTGACACAAAAGAAATAGCAACTGCTTATCACTCATTAATCTACATGTCATTACAAATATTATTAATACCTGTACAATATACATGCTGAATGTACTTTTAACTGGGGAGATAATCGAGATTCTGATGATGTCACTCCATTATCGGGACGTGCATCGACAAGGTGGCAAAACATTATGGGGTGTCAAAAAAAATCGAAAATCAAATCGGAGATGTAATACCATAAGGTATCGGTTCTTGACAAGTAATGAAATGACAGAACACCGGAGTGGTAGAGCCAAGGATACCGATTTTTAATTTCTACATTTGTATGTGAGGCATGGTTTTTATTCCCTTCATTTAGTTTGGTTGCAAACACAGGCTTGTAAGCAAATGATAGCAATATCAGCAATAATCAGCAATACATTGAGGAGAAAACACCTGAGCAAAAGATCCCATAATATAGAAGAAGCTGTGCTCTGCTAATTAATGTTTGGCTTGCTTAAAAATCACAGCCTTGGTCCCGTGTTCTGTCATTTTTGCTACCTTGTCAGAATTTACTACCGGCTGCATAAACCGATAGGTGTGTATCGATTCATGCTACCCTATCTGATTGGATGTTATTCTACTATCAAAATATGCTTTTCTTTCAAAGTTCAATGTTTCACTTTTCACTGTTAAAGTGTTTATCTTAGACACTAAATACACTAATAATAAACCAGTGCTTTATTATGTTAATGTGAACAAACTCATGTTTATAATAATTTGTTGACACAAAAGAAATAGCAACTGCTTATCACTCATTAATCTACATGTCATTACTACATATTATTAATACCTGTACAATATACATGCTGAATGTACTTTTAACTAGGGAGATAATCGAGATTCTGATGATGTCACTCCCCATTATCAGACGTGCATCGACAAGGTGGCAAAACATTATGGGTGTGTCAAAAAAAAATCGGAAAATCGACTCGAGCAGCATGCAAATACACAGGTATCGGTTCTTGACAAGTAGCATGAAATGACAGAACACCGGGAGTGGGAGAGCCAAGGATACCGACTTTAATTTCTCACATTTTATGTGAGGCATGGTTTTATTCCCTTCATTTAGTTTGGTTCAAACACAGGTTTGTAAGCAAATGATAGCAATACTCAGCAATAATCAGCAATACATTGGGGAGAAACACCTGGGCAAAAGATCCCATAATATGATTAAAAGCGTCCTCTGAAATTTAAAGTTTGGCTTGTTAAAAAATCACACCTTTTTCCCCGTGTTCTGTTTTTTGCTCCTTGTCAGAATTTTAGCTGCATAAACCGAAGGGTTTTTCGATTCATCCCCCTATCTGTTTGGGATTTATTTACTATCAAATATGCTTTTCTTTAAAAGTTCAATGTTGCATTTTTATTTTAAAAATGTTTATCTTAACACTAAATACCTAATAAAAACAGTGCTTTATTTGATAAAAAAAAAATATTTTTACAAAATTTGTTGACAAAAAAAAAATAAACTGCTTATCACTATTAATCTCATGTCATTACAATATTATTAATACCTTACAATATACATGCGAATGTACTTTTAACTAGGAGATAATCAAATTTGATGATGTCCCCCCCCCTTTGGCATCAAGGGTGGCAAAACTTTTGGGGGTCAAAAAAAATAAAAATACCAGATGCTAAAAAACCACAAGGTTCGGTTTTTGAAAAGTAGAAGAAATAGCAGGGGGGAGGAAAAAGATACCGACTTTAATTTTACTTTTTTGTGGGGCTGGTTTTTTTTCCTTCATTTATTTTTTAAAAAAAGGTTTGTGTGCAATAATACCAATAATCAGAAAAATTTGAGGAAAAACCCCTGAGAAAAAGATCCCTTTATGAAAAAAGCTGTCCCCTCTAAAAATGTTTGGCTTGTTAAAAAATCACAGCCTTGGCCCCGTGTTTGTCATTTTGCTTTTTGTCAGAATTTGTACGCTGCATAAAACCCATAGGTTAATTCATACCCTATCTGTTTGGGATTTTTTCTACTATAAAATATGTTTTTTTTCAAAGTTCAATTTCACTTTTCATGTTAAAGGTTTATCTTCAACACAAAAACCCCTAATAATAAACATGTTTTTTTGATAATGTGAACAAATCATTTTACAATAATTTGTTAAAAAAAGAAATGTTGGCTTATCACTATTAATCTACATGTCTTTACATATTTTCCCTGTACAATATACATGCTGAATGTATTTTTTAACTAGGAGATAATCGAGATTTGATGTTTACCCCTTAAAACGTGACGACAGGTGGAAAAACATTATGGGGGTTCAAAATCAAAAAAATCGAGGGGCGCAAAATCCCCGGGCGGTTCCCAATAGCAAAAAATACAAACCCGGGGGGGGAGACCGATCCTTTTTTAATTTCTACATTTTTATGTGGGGCATGGTTTTTTTTCCCCTTTATTTGTTTGGTTGAAAAACACAGGTTTTGAAATGAAAAATAAAAAATCAGCAATACATTGAGGAGAAACCCCTTTTGGCGGATCCATAATATGATTAAAAGCTGTCCCTTCTAATTAATTTTTGGGCAAAAAATCCCCTTGCCCCGGTGTTTTTATTTTTGCTTTTTGTCAAATTTGCTCCTGATAAACCGATAGGGTGTGTATCGATTCACTACCCTATCTGTTTGGGTTTTATTCTACTATCAAAATATGTTTTTTCTTTCAAAGTTCAATGTTGCATTTTTCATGTTAAATGTTATTTTAACACTAAATACCCTAATAATAAACCAGTGCTTTATTATGTAATGAACAAAAAAAGTTTAATAATTTGTTGACAAAAAAAGAAAAGAAATCTTTCACTCATTAATCTAATGTCATTACTACATATTATTAATACCTGTACAATATACATGCTGAATTTTTTTAACTAGGAGATAATCGAGATTTGATGATGTCACTCCCCATTATCAGCGGCATCGAAAAGGGGCAAAACATTATGGGTTTTAAAAAAAATCAAAAATGATCGGCACTTAATCCAAAGGTATCGGTTCTTGAAAGAAAGGAAATGACAGAAAGGGGGAGGGGAGACCAAGGATAAAATTTTAATTTCTAATTTTTATGTGAGGCAGGGTTTTTTATTCCCTTATTTGTTTTTAAAACCATTTGAAAAAGGTAAATTCACAATTAAAATTTGGGGAAAAACATGACAAAGATCCATATTGTTTAAAAGCTGTCCCTCTGCTAATTAATGTTTGGCTTGTTAAAATCAAAACCTTGGTCCCGTGTTCTGTCATTTTTTACCTTTAAATTTTCTACCGCTGCATAAACCGATGGTGTGTATCGTTCAGCCCCCTATCTGTTTGGGATGTTATTCTACTATCAAATATTTTTTTTAAAAAGTTCAATTTTCACTTTTTGTTAAAGTGTTTATTTAAATAAATACCCAATAATAAACCAGTTTTTTATTATTTAATGTGAACAATCATGTTTACAATAATTTGTTGACAAAAGAAAAGAAAACTTATCACCTTTAATTTACATGTCATTACTAC
The DNA here is from genome assembly GCA_036178185.1 of Liparis tanakae. Taxonomy (NCBI): domain Eukaryota; kingdom Metazoa; phylum Chordata; class Actinopteri; order Perciformes; family Liparidae; genus Liparis; species Liparis tanakae. Next base: position 59,821 of record JAYMGU010000902.1, on the reverse strand, counting down.
ATTTTAAATTTACCTGACAATATACATGCTAAATTTATTTTTAACTAGGAGATAACGAGATTTGATGATGTCCCCCCCCTTATCAGGGGCATCGAAAAGGTGGCAAAACATTATGGGGTTCAAAAAAAATCAAAAATCGCCCGACGAAATTAAAAAGTTGGTCTTACGTAGATGAAATGACAGAACCCCGGGGGGAAAAAGATACCGACTTTAATTTCTAATTTTTAGGGAGGCATGGTTTTTTTTCCCCTTCTTTTAGTTTGGTTGAAAAACACAGGTTTGTAAGCAAATGATAAAACTACAATAATCAAATACATTGGGAAAACACCTAAAAAGACCCCAAATTGATTAAAGCTGTGCCTCTGCAAAAATTTTTGTTTTAAAATCACAGCCTTGGCCCCGGGTGTTCTGTCATTTTTGCCTTAAATTTCTACGGCTGCATAAACCGATAGGTGTTATCGATTCATGCTACCCATCTATTGGGTTTTAATTCTACTATAAAATATGTTTTCTTTCAAAGTTCATGTTGCATTTTTCTTTTGTTAAAGTGTTATCTTAAAATAAATACCCTAATAATAAACCAGTTTTATTATGAAAATTTTAACAAATCATGTTTAAATAATTTGTTGACAAAAAAGAAATAGCAACTCTTATCACTCATTAATCAATGTCATTCCCAATATTATTAATACCTGACAATATACATTGAATGACTTTAACTGGGGAGATAATCGAGATTTGATGATGTCACTCCCCATTATCAGGGGGCATCGAAAAGGTGGCAAAACATTATGGGTGTGAAAAAAAAAAAGAAAAATCGACTCGGCGAGTAATACCAAAATGGGTTCTGACAAGTAGCATGAAAGACAGAAAAAGGGAGGGAGGAAAAGTACCATTTTTTAATTTCCCACATTTTTATGTGGGGCAGGGTTTTTATTCCTTATTTAGTTTTTGAAACACGGTTTTTTAGCAAATATAGCAATAATCAAAAAAATTGAGGAAAACACCAAAAAAAGATCCCATAATATGATTAAAAACGGCCTGAAATTTGTTTGGTTTTAAAAACCCGTTGGTCCCGTGTTTGTCTTTTTGGCTCCTTTTCAAAATTTGTCCCGGCTGCATAAACCGATAGGTGTATCGATTCATCACCCTATCTGTTTGGATTTATTTACTATCAAAAAATGCTTTTTTTCAAAGTTCAATGTTGCACTTTTCATTGTTAAAGTGTTATCTTCAACACTAAAACTAATAAAAAACCAGTGTTTTTTTTGAAAATTAACAAATCATGTTTACAATAATTTGTTGACAAAAGAAATAGCAACTGCTTATCACTCATTAATCTCATGTCATTCTTATTATTAATCCCCACAATATACATGAATGAAATTTTTTAACTAGGGAGATAATCAAATTTGATGATGTCATCCCCTTATCAGGGGCATCGCGGTAAAACATTAGGGGTCAAAAATAAAAATTCGGGACCAATAAAAAGGATCGGTTCTTGACAAGTAGATGAAATGAAAAAGAACCCCGGGGAGGGGGAGACCAAAGGATACCATTTTTAATTTCTACATTTTTAGGAGGCATGGTTTTTTTCCCCTTCTTTTAGTTTGGTTGCCACAGGTTTGTGAAATGATAGCAAAAATTAAAAATAATACATTGAGGAAAACACCGAGCAAAAGATCCCAAAATTTGATTAAAAGCTGTGCCCTGTAATTAATGTTTGGCTTGTTTAAAAAAATCACACCCTTTGGCCCCGTGTTCTGTCTTTTTTGTCCTTGTAGTTTCACGTGCATAAACCGATAGGTGTATTTCTCCCACCCATCTGTTTGGGATTTATTCTACCTTTCAAAATATTTTTCCAAACAATGTTGCACTTTTCATGTTAAAGTGTTTATTAACACTAATACCAATAATAAAAGTTTTTTTTATGTAAGGGAACAAAATCATTTTACAAAATTTGTTGACACAAAAGAAATAGCAACTTTATCACCATTAATCTACATGTCATTACTAATATTATTAATACCTGACAAATACATGCTGAATGTATTTTTAACTGGGGAGATAATCGAGATTGATGATGTACCCCCATTATCAGATGCATCGCGGTAAAAACATTAGGGGTGTGTCAAAAAAATGAAAAACACTCGGCATCAATACCCTAAGGATGGTTTTTGACGTGCATGAAATGACAGAACCCCGGGAGGGAGAGCCAAGGAAAAATTTTTTTAATTTCTACTTTTTTATGTGAGGATGGTTTTTTTTCCCCTTCATTTAGTTTGGTTAAACACAGGTTTTGAAAAAGAAAATATACAATAATCAGCAATACATTGAGGAAAACACCGAAAAAAGACCCCTAATATGATTAAAAGCGGGCCTTTTAATTGTTTGGCTTGCTTAAAAATCACAGCCTTGGCCCCGTGTTTTTCTTTTTTGGGCCCTTGTCAAAATTTTACCGGGTGCATAAACCGATAGGTGTTCGATTCATGCTACCCATTTTTGATTTATTTACATAAAAATATCTTTTTTTTTTCAAAGTTCAATGTTGCATTTTTTATGTTAAAGTGTTTATTTTAACACTAAATCCCCTAATAATAAACCAGTGCTTTTATTATGTTAATGTGAACAAACTCATGTTTACCATAATTTGTTGACACAAAAGAAATAGCAACTGTTTATCACTCATTAATCTACATGTCATTACTACATATTATTAATACCTGTCAATATACATGCTGAATGTACTTTTAACTGGGGAATAATCGAGATTTGATGATGTCACTCCCATTATCAGGGGGCATCGACAGGTGGCAAACTTTTGGGTGTGTCAAAAAATGGGAAAAATCGATCGGCGCATGCTAATACCACAAGGTATCGGTTCTTGACAAGTAGCATGAAATGACAGAACACCGGGAGTGGGAGACCCAAAAGGATACCGACTTAATTTCTCACATTTTTATGTGAGGCATGGTTTTATTCCCTTCATTTAGTTTGGTTGAAACACAGGTTTGTAAGCAAATGATAAATACTCAGCAATAATCAGCAATACATTGAGGAGAAACACCTGAGCAAAAAGATCCCATAATATGATTAAAGCTGTGCCTCTGCTAATTAATGTTTGGCTTGCTTAAAATCACAGCCTTGGCCCCGGTGTTCTGTCATTTTGTGCTCCCTTTGTCAAATTCTACGGCTGCATAAACCATAGGTGTGTATCGATTCATGCTACCCTATCTGATTGGATTTATTCTACTATCAAAATATGCTTTTCTTTCAAAGTTCAATGTTGCACTTTTCATTGTTAAAGTGTATATCTTCAACACTAAATACCCTAATAATAAACCGGCTTTATTATGATAATGTAACAAACTCATGTTTACAAATTTGTTGACACAAAAGAAATAGCAACTGCTTATCACTCATTAATCTACATGTCATTATACATATTTTTAAATTTACCTGTACAATATACATGCTGAAGTACTTTTAACTAGGGAAATCGAGATTCTGATGATGTCACTCCCCATTATCGGGCGTGCATCGACAAGGTGGCAAAACATTGGGTGTGTCAAAAAAATGGGAAAATCGACCGCATATAATACCACAAGGTATCGGTTCTTGACAATTTACATGAAATGACAGAACACCGGGAGTGTGTGTGCCAAGGATACCGACTTTAATTTCTCACTTTTTTATGTGAGGCATGGTTTTATTCCCTTCATTTAGTTTGGGTTTTGCAAACACAGGTTTGTAAGCAAATGATAGCAAATCAGCAATAATCAGCAATACATTGAGGAGAAACACCTGAGCAAAAGATCCCTATAGGGATTAGAAGCTGTGCCTCTGCTAATTAATGTTTGGCTTGCTTAAAATCACAGCCTTGGTCCGGTGTTCTGTCATTTTGTGCTACCTTGTCAGAATTTGCTACGGCTGCATAAACCGATAGGTGTGTATCGATTCATGCTACCTATCTGATTGGATGTTATTCTACTATCAAAATATGTTTTTCTTTCAAAGTTCAATGTTCACTTTTCACTGTTAAAGTGTTTATCTTAGACATAAATACACTAATAATAAACAGCAGTTTTATTATGATACGTGAACAAACCTTATGTTTACAATAATTTGTTGACACAAAAGAAATAGTAACTGCTTATCACTCATTAATCTGGCGTCATTACTACATATTATTAATACCTGTACAATATACATGCTGAATGTGGCCTTAACCAGGAGATAATCGAGATTCTGATGTGATGTCACTCCCCATTATCATGACGCAAAATTTATTAAGGTGGCAAAACATTATGGGCGTGTCAAAAAAAATCGAAAACGACTCGGGCGCGCATACCACAAGGTATTGGTTCTTGACAAGCAGCATGAAAATGACAGGTCACCGGAGGAGAAGCCAAAGATACCGATTCTTAATTTTCACATTTTTATGTGTGGAGGCATGGTTTATTCCCTTCATTTAGTTTGGTTGCAAACACAGGTTTGTAAGCGGGTGCAAATCACCCCTTTCCCCCAAAATTTCATTGGCCCTGGAAAAAATTTCCATGGTTGTTTAAAACCGGGGTTGAATTAATTTGCTGCTTATCACATTGGTTTTATTAAATTGCTTTTTTCCAAATTCTGGCTGCATAACCGTTAGGTGTTTATCTTCAACTACCCTATCTATTGATTTATTTATATAAAAAATCTTTTTTAAGTTCAATAATTTTTGCAAAGGAAATATAACCCTTAACCTTAATTAAATCATCTTATTATTAATAATGTACAAATCATGTTTAAATAATTTTTACACAAAAGAAATAGAATTTATCACTCCTTAAATCAACTGCATACTGATAAATTTTAAACCTGTCAAAAAATCGAATTTTTAAACAAAGGAGTAATCGAATTCTAAAGTACTCCCTTACAAGCGATGCACCGACAGGGAGAAACCTTTTGGGGTCAAAAAACTTAAAATCTTCCCTTTAATTAAGGTTTTTTCTTCAATTTGCTGAAAACAGGTTACAGATGAGAAAAAAGTCCACTAATTAAAAATGAGGCATTTTTTCCTTTTTTAATTTTGGGGTTAAAAAACAGTTTTGGCTTGTTAAAAATCAAACTTGGGGGCATGGCAGTCATAATTGTTAAAACTGTGCCTCGCTAAAATGGTTGTTAAAATCACACCCTTTCTGTTTGTATTTTTCTACCTTTCAAAATTTGTTTTTCTCATAAACCATAGTTGTTTTCATTATTATATCTAAATAAATTCTCTATAAAAAATGCTTTTTTTAAAGTTAATGTTGAACTTTCATTGTTAAGTAATATTTCAAAAAAATACCAATATACATTTTTTAAATTTAAATGTAACACTCATTTTAAAAAATTTTTAAAAAAAAATTGAATGCTTTACTATAATCATTGTATTCCCCCCCATTTTTAAACCGGGACAATAACATGCTAAGGGGTTTTTAAAAGAAATCGAGATTCGATGATGTATCCCATTTCAGGCGTCTGACAAGGTGAAAAACAAGGGGGGGCCAAAAAATCGAAAATTTCCATTTTTAAAAGTTGGTTTTTTTAAAAAATTTAGTTAATGCAAACACGGTGGGAAGCCAAAGGATACCTTTTAATTTTCCCACATTTTAGGAAAACATGGATTCCCATTTTTTTGGGTTAAAACAGGTTTTAAAATGTTGGCTTCAAAACCAGCCTTAGGGCACTGACGTCATTTGTTAGAAGTTTCCCTCTGCTTTTAATTGGTTTGCATTCACACCTTTTGGGGGGTTTTGGATTTTTCTACCTTTCAAAATTTGTTTCTCATAAACCGAATTTGTAGGTTTATTTTCCCAACATTATTATCCAAATATAAATATGCTTTTTTTTAAATTTAAAAATCATTTTACTTTAATTTTTTTACCAAAAAAAAAAACCCTTTTAAAAATTTAAATCATGCTTTTATTATTAATTGAACAAATCATGTTAAATATTTTACACAGGGAAATACAGATTTATATATTAACTCCCCATTACTAAATAAATACGGGTACAAATATATGGTGTACAATAGGAAAATCGAATCTATGATGCCTCCCAATTACCAACGTTCTTCGAAAAGAATGAAAACAAGGGGGCCAAAAATCGACTAATTTCGTTCCCAATTAAGGTTTTCCCTTCATTTAGTTGAAGGGAAACACGGTTTGGGAAGACCAAATACCAAAAATTTTCCAACTTTTTAGGACATGGATTCCCATTTTAGGGGTTAAAGCCGTTTGTAAAATGTTGCTTAAATCAAATATCACCTACATTGGGAAAACCCTTTTCAAATTTCCCTATAGATTAAAACCGGGGTTGTATGTTTCAGCAAAAACCCACAGTTTGGGTGGGTGTTATTCATTTTTTTTTTCAAATTTGTTCCCTTTCATCCCAAAGGGTGTTTATCTTCATCTACCCTATCTATTATGTTATTTATATAAATATTTTTCTTTCAAATTAATGTTGCACTATGAATGTTTATCTTAATCTACATTAAAAAACGGGTTTATTATTAATGTAACAATATTTTAAAATGAATTTTTAAAAAAAGAAATAACTGTTTATATCTTTAACTCATGCATTCAAAAATAAACAGGGTGCAAAACATTGGTATATAACTGAAAATAATCGGATTGATTTTCATTTCGTTTTGCAGTGCATGAAGGAAAACAATGGGGTGTAAATAATTTCAATCTTTTAGGGCATGTTTTATCCCAATTTGGGTTTACAAGTAGCAGGAAATGAAGAAACAGGATGGAGGCAAATACCACTTAATTTTCCACATATGGACATGTTATTTCATTAGTTTTGCAAAAGGTTTTTTAAAAATGATACCCTTTCCCAATATCGGGTACATTGGGAAAATTCCCTGGCAAAACCATAATGTTAAATTTTGGGCCTCTCCTATTATTGTTTTTTTTAAATCAATTGGCTTTCTTCATTTGTTCCTTTTAAAATTTTAAAGGTTAATAAACCATATTTATAAAAAACCACCCTTTATTATTTTAATTTTAACAAATATGTTTTCTTTCAAAAGAAATGTAACTTTTCATTTTAAATTATATTTCAACAAATCCCTAAAAATTAAACCTTTTTATTATAAGTAAATTTAAAACTATTTTAAAAAATTTGTTCCAAAAAAAATACCCCTCTTATAAACCTTAATCACAATTTTTAAACATTTATTTTAAAATAATGCGAATGGCTAACTGGGAGAAATCGGTTCTGAAGTACTTTTACACCCCGGAGGGGAAAGGAAAAACTTTAGGGTTTAATTTCAAAAAATGGAAAATGGTGCTAATTCCCATTTGGTTTCTTGAAAATTTGAAGAAATGAAGAACACAGAATAAAAACCAAGGAAACCGACAATTCCCATTTTATTTTGGGGAAGTTTTTCCCCTTCATTTAGTTTGGTTGCAAACACAGTTTGGTCCCTGTTAATTCATTTTGCTACTTGGGGAAGAACACCTGAAAAAAAGTTTATATATGTTTAAAAGGCTTGCCCTCTAATTAATGTTTCCTTAAAATAAAACTTTCTTTCCCAAATTTTTTCACTTTTTCATTTAAAATTTTTAAAAAACCCCATATTAATTTTTACCTATTATTGATGTTATTTACTATCAAAAAGCTTTTAAAATTTGTTACCAGAAAAGATGTTTATCTTAAACTAATTCCAATTAAAAAACCCATGCTTATTATTTTAATGTAACAAACTAGTTTAAAAAATTTTGTTAAAAAAAAATTTACCCCTTATCCCACCCTACAGGTTCAAAATTATTTGTCAAAAATCGAATTATTTTCAGGGTAACCCAAAGGTATTTTCCTCAATTACAGGAATGCACACAGGTGGCAAACATATGATGTTAAACCCAATGGACGGCTGTTTTTTAAATTCCCTCATATGGTTTAAACAAGTTTGTAAAATGAAGAACCCCGGGGGAAGCCAAATACGGGGAACTACATTTTAAATGTTAGAGCTTTTTTTTACCCCGGTTTGGGGAAAAAAATCCACCCTTTCCCCGGCTTCTTTTTGGACCTTTGCAAATTTTATTGAAAAGAAGGGTGTTTTCACCTGCAAATTTTTTTTGGGTTAATTTTTTCCCTCTTCAAAATTTTTTTTTCAAATTCAAGTTGATTTTCAAAAAGTGTATATCTTCAACACAAAAATTTTTTAATAAAAATTTTTATATTTCAAAATTTTTACTTTTTGTTAAAAAAAAAATAGAATTTTTTTTAAAACAATTTTTTTTTAAAATTAAAACCCCAATAAATGGGGCAATGGGGAAGAAAAAATTTCTAATGTCATCCTTTTTCCTTCTTTGGGAAAAAAATTTGGGGGAAAAAATGGAAAATCCTCCCGGGGGCAATCCAAAAGGGTTTCCTTTTTGGGGTAAAAACGAAAGGGGGGGCCAGATACCAAAATTTCTTTTTAGTGGGGAGGGACCCAAGGGGGAAAACGGTTTTAAAAACTTTTAAAGAAAAACAGAAATTAAAAATTTAGGATCCCAAAAGTTAAAAGCTTGTTGAAATTTAATTTTTGGGTTTTTAAAAAAAACCCGGTCCCTTTGTAGTGCTCTTTGTAAAATTTTAGCGCAAAAAAACCCCAATTGGTGTTCGATTTGCTACCTTCGATTGAAAAACTCATAAAATAGTTTTTTATTAATTTTTTTATTGAAATTTATTTCAAAAAACCCCCAAAAAAAAACCCAGTGCTTTTTATGTAAGAAAAAAACCCTTTTAAACAATTTTTTTTAAAAAGAAAAAAACCCTTTCATATTTTTTTGACTTTTTTAAATATCTAATTCATCTAATTTTTTTTAAAGAATAATCGATTTGATTACTAAATTAGGGACGAAAGGTCCATTATGGGGGTCAAAAAAATGGAAAACAGCAAAAGGGCCCAAAGGGAAAAGGCAAAAAAAAGGGCAAAACAAAAAGCCCGGATAAAAAATTTTTTTCCAATTTTTTAATTTTTATTTTATTTATTTTTTAAAAAGGTTTAAAAAAATTTTAAAAAAATAAAACTAAAAAACCCTGAGAAAAACCAAAAAGTTTAAAAATTTTTAAAAATTGTTTGTTTAAAAAATGCCTTTTTTCCCCCCCATTTTGGTGTTTTTGTAAAATTTCTTTTACGGCCTAAAAAAAATTTTTATCATTCAGCCCCTATCTGTTTGGGATATTTTCTAATCAAAATATGCTTTTTTTTCAAAGTTCAATGTTGCATTTTTAAAAGTGTATATTTAAACCAAATAAAAAAAAAAAAAAATTTTTTAAAAATTAAAAAAATTTTTTTACAAAAATTTTCCCAAAAAAAAAATTTTAAACCTTTTAATTTTTCTTTCCCCAATATTATTAATACCTGTAAATTACTCTAAGATTTAATGGGGATTCGGTTTTGAGGGCCCCCCCCTTTATCAGCCCGGGAACAAGGTGGCAAAAAAAAAGGGGGAAAAAAAACGGAATCAAACCAAAAGGCCAAAAAAGGGTACTTTAAAGAAAAAGAAAAAAAAGGGGAGCCAAAGATACCGAATTTTAATTTCTGACATTTTTATGAGGCATGGTTTTTATTCCCTTCATTTAGTTTGGTTGCAAACACAGGTTTGTAAGCAAATGATAGCAATAATCACCAATAATCAGCAATACATTGAGGAGAAACACCTGAGCAAAAGATCCCATAATATGATTAAAAGCTGTGCCTCTGCTAATTAATGTTTGGCTTGCTTAAAAATCACAGCCTTGGTCCCGGTGTTCTGTCATTTTTTGCTGCCTTGTCAGAATTTGCTACCGGCTGCATAAACCGATAGGTGTGTATCGATTCATGCTACCCTATCTGATTGGATGTTATTCTACTATCAAAATATGCTTTTCTTTCAAAGTTCAATGTTGCACTTTTCACTGTTAAATTGTTTATCTTCAACACTAAATACCCTAATAATAAACCAGTGCTTTATTATGATAATGTGAACAAACTCATGTTTACAATAATGTGTTGACACAAAAGAAAAAGGAAATGCTTATCACTTATTAATCTACATGTCATTACTACATATTAATACCTGTACAATATACATGCTGAATGTACTTTTAACTAGGGAGATAATCAAGATTTTGATGATGTCACTCCCCGTTATCAGACGTGCATCGACAGGGTGGCAAAACATTTTGGGCGTGTCAAAAAAACTCGAAAATCGACTAAGCATGCGCAATACCACAAGGTATCGGTTCTTGACAAGTAGCATGAAATGACAGAACACCGGAGTGGGAGAGCCAAAGATACCGACTTTAATTTCTCACATTTTTATGAGGCATGGTTTTTATTCCCTTCATTTAGTTTGGTTGCAAACACAGGTTTGTAAGCAAATGATAGCAATAATCAGCAATAATCAGCAATACATTGAGGAAAAACACCTGAGCAAAAGATCCCATAATATGATTAAAAGCTGTGCCTCTGCTAATTAATGTTCGGCTTGCTTAAAATCACAGCCTTGGTCCCGTGTTCTGTCATTTTTTGCTACCTTGTCAGAATTTGCTACGGCTGCATAAACCCGATAGGTGTGTATCGATTCATGCTACCCTATCTGATTGGATGTTATTCTACTATCAAAATATGCTTTTCTTTCAAAGTTCAATGTTGCACTTTTCATGTTAAATTGTTTATCTTCAACACTAAACCCTAATAATAAACCAGTGCTAGCGCTTATTATGATAATGTGAACAAACTCATGTTTACAATAATGTTAAATATAAAAAGAAAAGGCAGAAACTTATCACTTATTAATCTACATGTCATTACTACATATTAATACCTGTACAATATACATGCTGAATGTACTTTTTAACTAGGAGATAATCGAGATTTTGATGATGTCACCTCGCTATCAGACGCAGTCACTCACCGTTATCAGGCGTGCATCGACGGCATCTATTAGGGTGGCAAAACATTTATGGGCGTGTCAAAAAACTTCGGAACTCGAAACCACCGATCGACTACGATAAAGAATACCGCAGAATAACAAGGCAGACACGGTTCTGATAAGTAGCAAGAAATGACAGAACACCGGAGGGAGAGCCAAAGATACATTTTAATTTCTGACATTTTTATGTGAGGCATGGTTTTTATTCCCTTCATTTAGTTTGGTTTGCAAACACAGGTTTGTAAGCAAATGATAGCAATAACAGCAATAATCAGCAATACATTGAGGAAAACACCTGAGCAAAAGATCCCATAATATGATTAAAAAGCTGTGCCTCTGCTAATTAATGTTTGGCTTGCCAAAAATCACAGCCTTGGTCCCGTGTTCTGTCATTTTTTGCCTGTCAGAATTTGCTACCTGCATAAACCGACATAGGTGTAAAACCGATAGGTGTATCGATATCGATCATGCTCCCCTATCTGATTGGATGTTATTCTACTATCAAAATATGCTTTTCTTTCAAAGTTCAATGTTGCACTTTTTCACTGTTAAAGTGTTTATCTTCAACACTAAATACCCTAATAATAAATCAGTGCTTTTATTATGATAATGTGAACAAACTCATGTTTACAATAATTTGTTGACACAAAAGAAATAGCAACTGCTTATCACTCATTAATCTACATGTCATTACTACATATTATTAATACCTGTACAATATACATGCTGAATGTACTTTTAACTAGGGAATAATCGATGTTGATGATGTCTACTCCTATTATCACAGACGAGCATCGATGGTGGCAAAACATTATGGTGTCAAAAAAAACGAAAATCGACTGGCGATGCTAATACCACAAGGTATCGGTTCTTGACAAGTAGCATGAAATGACAGAACATCGAGAGGGAGAGCCAAAGATACCGAATTTTAATTTCTGACATTTTTATGTGAGGCATGGTTTTTATTCCCTTCATTTAGTTTGTTGCAAACACAGGTTTGGAAATGATAGCAATAATCACCAATAATCAGCAATACATTGAGGAAAAAACACCTGAGCAAAAGATCCCATAATATGATTAAAAGCTGTGCCTCTGCTAATTAATCGTTTGGCTTGCTTAAAAAAATCACAGCCTGGTCCCGGTAGGTGTTCTGTCATTTTTGCTACCTTGTCAGAATTTTTCTACCGCTGCATAAACCGAGCAGGTGTGTATCGACCATTCATGCTACCCTATCTGATTGGATGTTATTCTACTATCAAAATATGCTTTTCTTTCAAAGTTCAATGTTGCACTTTTCACTGTTAAATTGTTTATCTTCAACAGTAAATACCCTAATAATAAAACCAGTTTATTATAGCAGATAATGTGAACAAACTCATATTTTTACAATAATGTGTTAACACAAAAGAAAAAGGAAATGCTTATCACTTATTAATCTACATGTCATTACTACATATTAATACCTGTACAATATACATGCTGAATGTACTTTTAACTAGGGAGATAATCAAGATTTTGATGATGTCACTCCTATATCAGATCGCATCGGCATCGACAGGGCAAAACATTTTGGGTCAAAAAAACCGAAAATCGACTCGCGCATGCGCAATGCGTTAATATCAAGAAGGTATCGGATTTTATTTCTGACAAGTAAGAAATGACAAAAACCGGGAGGAGAGAGCCAAAGATAATCACTTTAATTTCTGATATTGTGAGGCATGGTTTTTATTCCTCTTAATTTAGTTTGGTTGCAAACACAGGTTTGTAAGCAAATGATAGCAATAATCACCAATAATCAGCAATACATTGAGGAAAACACCCTGAGCAAAAGACCCTATATGATTAAAAGCTGTGCCTCTGCCATAATTAATTTTTGGCTTTTTAAAAATCACAGCGGTCCCGTGTTCTGTCATTTTTGCTGCCTTGTCAGAATTTTGCACGCGCATGCCGCATAAACCGATAGGTGTGTATCGATTCATGCTACCCTATCTGATTGATGTTATTCTACTATCAAAATATGCTTTTCTTTCAAAAGTTCAATGTTGCACTTTTCACTGTTAAATTGTTTATCTTCACCACTAAAAAAACCCTAATAATAAACCAGTGCTTTATTATGATAATGTGAACAAACTCATGTTTACAATAATGTGTTAACACAAAAGAAAAAGGAAATGCTTATCACTTATTAATCTACATGTCATTACTACATATTAATACCTGTACAATATACATGCTGAATGTACTTTTAACTAGGGAGATAATCGAGATTTTGATGATGTCACTCCCCGTTATCAGACGCATCTTTGGCCGACAGGGTGGCAAAACATTTTGGGCGGTCAAAATAAACTCGAAAATCGACTGGCGACGCGCGGCGCATGTGCATGCTATCATACAAGACTCACAAGGTATCGGTTCTTGACAAGTAGCAAGAAATGACAGAACACCGGGAGTGGGAGAGCCAAAGATACCGTCTTTAATTTCTGACATTTTATGTGAGGCATGGTTTTATTTCCCTTTTAATTTAGTTTGTTGCAAACACAGGTTAGTAAACAAATGATAGCAATAATCAGCAATAATCAGCAATACATTGAGGAAAAACTCCTGAGAAAATGATCCCATAATATGATTAAAACCTGTGCCTCTGCTAATTAATGTTTGGCTTTGCTTAAAATCACAGCCTTGGACCCGGTGTTCTGTTAATTTTTGCTGCCTTGTGAGAATTAGCTTCCGGCTGCATAAACCGAGAGATGTGCATAAACCGATAGATATGCATAAACCTAGGTGTGTATCGATTCACGCTTTCCCATCTGATTGGATGTTATTCTACTATCAAAATATTTTCTTCAAAGTTCAATGTTGCACTTTTTACTGTTAAAGTGTTTATCTTCAACACTAAATACCCTAATAATAAACTAGTGCTTTATTATGATAGTATGATGTGACAAAACTCGTTTACAATAATTTGTTGACACAAAAATAATAAAGTAACTGCTTATCACTCATTAATCTATATGTCATGTCATTACTACATATTATTACATATTATTATGCCTGTACAATATACATGCTGAATGTAATTTTAACTAGGAGATAATCGAGATTTTGATGATGTCACTCCCGTTATCAGACGAGCATCGACAGGTGGCAAAACATTATGGGCGTCAAAAAAAACTCGGAAAATCGACTTCATGTATGTGCAAACCAAATTATCGGTTCTTGACAAATAGCATGAAATGACAGAACACCGGGAGGAGACCAAAGATACCGATTTTAATTTCTGACATTTTTATGAGGCATGTTTTTTATTCCCTTCATTTAGTTTGGTTGTAAACAGGTTGTTAAGCAAATGATAGCAATACTCAGCAATAATCAGCAATACATTGAGGAGAAACACCTGAGCAAAAGATCCCATAATATGATGAAAACTGTGCCCTGCTAATTAATGTTTACGGCTTGCTTTTAAAAATCACAGCCTTGGTCCCGGTGTTCTGTCATTTTTGCTACCTTGTCAGAATTTACTACTGCTGCATAAACCGATAGGTGTATCGATTCATGCTACCCTATCTGATTGGATGTTATTCTAATATCAAAATATGCTTTTCTTTCAAAGTTCAATGTTGCACTTTTCACTGTTAAAGTGTTTATCTTCAACACTAAATACCCTAATAATAAATCAGTGCTTTATTATGATAATGTGAACAAACTCATGTTTACAATAATTTGTTGACACAAAAGAAATAGCAACTGCTTATCACTCATTAATCTATGTCATTACTACATATTATTAATACCTGTACAATATACATGCTGAATGTAATTTTAACTCGGGAGATAATCGTGATTTTGATGATGTCACCCTGTTATCAGACGAGCATCGACAGGGTGGCAAAACATTATGGGCAAAAAAATCGAAAATCGACTCGGCGCATGTGCAATACCACAAGGTATCGATTCTTGACGAGTAGCATGAAATGACAGAAGACCGGGAGTGTGAGAGCCAACGATACCGACTTTAATTTCTGACATTTTTATGTGAGGCATGGTTTTTGTTCCCTTCATTTAGTTTGGTTGCAAACTTAGGTTTGTAAGCAAATGATAGCATTAATCAGCAATGATCAGCAATACATTGACGAGAAACACCTGAGCAAAAGATCCCATAATATGATTAAAAGCTGTGCCTCTGCTAATTAATGTTCGGCTTGCTTAAAAATCACAGCCGTGGTCCTGGTGTTCTGTCATTTTTTGCTACCTTTAGAATTTGCTAACCTACGGCTGCATAAACCATAGGTGTGTATCGATTCATGCTACCCTATCTGATTGGATGTTATTCTACTATCAAAATATGCTTTTCTTTCAAAGTTCAATGTTGCACTTTTTACTGTTAAAGTGTTTATCTTCAACACTAAATACCCTAATAATAAACTAGTGCTTTATTATGATAATGTGAACAAACTCATGTTTACAATAAATTGTTGACACAAAAGAAATAGCAACTGCTTATCACTCATTAATCTCCATGTCATTACTACATATTATTAATGACTGTACAATATACATGATGAATGTAATTTTAACTTGGAGATAATCGAGATTTTGATGATGTCACTCAACGTTATCAGACGTGCATCGGCAGGCTGACAAAACATTATGGGCGTGCCAAAAAAATAAAAATCGACCGACTGCAATACGAACCACAAGGTATCGATTCTTGACAGTAGTATGAAATGACAGAAGACCGGGAGTGAGAGCCAATATGAACTTTTAATTTCTGACATAACATTTTATGTGAGGCATGGTTTTATTCCCTTCATTTAGTTGCAAAACACAGGTTTGTAAGCAAATGATAGCAATAACCACCAATAATCAGCAATACATTGAGGAGAAACACCTGAGCAAAAGATACCATAATATGATTAAAAGCTGTGCCTCTGCTAATTTTCGCTTTTGTTTAAAAATCACAGCCGCGGGTCCCGTGTTCTGTCATTTTTTGCTACCTTGTCAGAATTACTATCGTGCATAAACCGATAGGTGTATCGATTCATGCTACCCTATCTGATTGGATGTTATTCTAATATCAAAATATGCTTTTTTCAAAGTTCAATGTTGCACTTTTCACTGTTAAATTGTTTATCTTCAACACTAAATACCCTAATAATAAACCGGTCATTAAGTATTATGATAATGTGAACAAACTCATGTTTACAATAATTTGTTGACACAAAAGAAATAGCAACTGCTTATCACTCATTAATCTACATGTCATTACTACATATTATTACTACCTGTACAATATACATGCTGAATGTACTTTAAACTAGGGAAATAATTTGGATTTTGATGATGTCACTCCCTGTTATCAGACGGCATCGACAGGGTGGCAACATTTATGGCGTGTCAAAAAAAATCGAAAATCGACTCGGCGCTGTGCAATACCACAAAAGGTATCGATCTTGATAAGTAGCATGAAATGACAGAAGACCGGAGTGTGAGAGCCAAAGATACCGCCTTTAATTTCTGACATTTTATGAGGCATGGTTTTTGTTCCCTTCATTTAGTTTGGTTGCAAACACAGGTTTGTAAGCAAATGATAGCAATAATCAGCAATAATCAGCAATAGGTTGAGGAGAAACATCTGAGCAAAACATCCCATAATATGATTAAAAGCTGTGCCTCTGCTAATTAATGTTCGGATTGCTTAAAAATCACAGCCGTGGTCCCGGTGTTCTGGTCATTTTTTGCTACCTTGTCAGAATTTGCTACCGGCTGCATAAACCGATAGGTGTGTATCGATTCATGCTACCCTATCTGATTGGATGTTATTCTACTATCAAAATATGCTTTTCTTTCAAAGTTCAATGTTGCACTTTTTACTGTTAAAGTGTTTATCTTCAACACTAAATACCCTAATAATAAACTAGTGCTTTATTATGATAATGTGAACAAACTCATGTTTACAATAATTTGTTGACACAAAAGAAATAGCAACTGCTTATCACTCATTAATCTACATGTCATTACTACATATTATTAATACCTGTACAATATACATGCTGAATGTAATTTTAACTAGGGAGATAATAGAGATTTTGATGATGTCACTCACCGTTATCAGACGTGCATCGACAGGGTGGCAAAACATTATGGGCGGTCAAAAAAATCGAAACCACTGCATGTTAATACCACAAGGTATCGATTCTGATAATTAGCATGAAATGACAGAACACCGGAGGAGAGAGCCAAAGATACCGCTTTTAATTTCTGACATTTTTATGTGAGGCATGGTTTTTGTTCCTTCATTTAGTTTGGTTGCAAACACAGGTTTGTAAGCAAATGATAGCAATAATTAGCAATAATCAGCAATAGGTTGAGGAGAAACACCTGAGCAAAAGATCCCATAATATGATTAAAAGCTGTGCCTCTGCTAATTAATGTTCGGCTTGCTTAAAAATCACATCCGTGGTCCTGGTGTTCTGTCATTTTTTGCTACCTTGTCAGAATTTGCTACTGGCTGCATAAACCGATAGGTGTGTATCGATTCATGCTACCCTATCTGATTGGATGTTATTCTACTATCAAAATATACTTTTCTTTCAAAGTTCAATGTTCCACTTTTTACTGTTAAAGTGTTTATCTTCAACACTAAATACCCTAATAATAAACTAGTGCTTTATTATGATAATGTGAACAAACTCATGTTTACAATAATTTGTTGACACAAAAGAAATAGCAACTGCTTATCACTCATTAATCTACATGTCATTACTACATATTATTACTACCTGTACAATATACATGCTGAATGTACTTTTAACTAGGGAAATAATTTGGATTTTGATGATGTCACTCCCGTTATCAGACGAGCATCGACAGGGTGGCAAAAACATTATGGGCGTGTAAAAAAACTCGAAAACCACTCGGGCGCATGTGCAATACCACAAGGTATCGGTCTCTGATAAGTAGCATGAAATGACAGAACACCGGAGGAGGAGAGCCAAAGATACCGCTTTAATTTCTGACATTTTTATGTGAGGCATGGTTTTGTTCCTTCATTTAGTTTGGTTGCAAACACAGGTTTGTAAGCAAATGATAGCAATAATTAGCAATAATCAGCCATAGGTTGAGGAGAAACACCTGGAAAAAGATCCCATAATATGATTAAAAGCTGTGCCTCTGCTAATTAATGTTCGCTTGTTTAAAAAAATCACAGCCGTGGTCCTGGTGTTCTGTCATTTTTGCTACCTTGTCAGAATGTTGCTATGGCTGCATAAACCGATAGGTGTGTATCGATTCATGCTACCCTATCTGATTGGATGTTATTCTACTATCAAAATATGCTTTTCTTTTTCAAAGTTCAATGTTGCACTTTTTACTACTGTTAAAGTGTTTATCTTCAACACTAAATACCCTAATAATAAACTAGTGCTTTATTATGATAATGTGAACAAACTCATGTTTACAATAATTTGTTGACACAAAAGAAATAGCAACTGCTTATCACTCATTAATCTACATGTCATTACTACATATTATTACTACCTGTACAATATACATGCTGAATGTACTTTTAACTAGGGAAATAATTTGATTTTGATGATGTCCCCTGTTATCAGACGAGCATCGACAGGGTGGCAAAACATTATGGGCGTAAAAAAACTCGAAAATCGACGAAAAGATGTGCAATAACAAGGTATCGGTTCTGAAAAGTAGCATGAAATGACAGAACACCGGAGGGGAGAGCCAAAGATACCGCTGACTTTAATTTCTGACATTTTATGGAGGCATGGTTTTGTTCCCTTCATTTAGTTTGGTTGCAAAACACAGGTTTGTAAGCAAATGATAGCAATAATCAGCAATAATCAGCAATAGGTTGAGGAGAAACACCTAAGCAAAACATCCCATAATATGATTAAAAGCTGTGCCTCTGCTAATTAATGTTCGGATTGCTTAAAAATCACAGCCGTGGTCCCCGTGTTCTGTCATTTTTTGCTACCTTGTCAGAATTTGCTACCGCTGCTGCATAAACCGACATAGGTGTGTATATTCATGCTACCCTATCTGATTGATGTTATGTTATTCTATATCAAAATATGCTTTTCTTTCAAAGTTCAATGTTGCACTTTTTACTGTTAAAGTGTTTATCTTCAACACTAAATACCCTAATAATAAACTAGTGCTTTATTATGATAATGTGAACAAACTCATGTTTACAATAATTTGTTGACACAAAAGAAATAGCAACTGCTTATCACTCATTAATCTACATGTCATTACTACATATTATTAATACCTGTACAATATACATGCTGAATGTAATTTTAACTAGGGAGATAATCGAGATTTTGATGATGTCACTCACCGTTATCAGACGTGCATCGACAGGGTGGCAAAACATTATGGCGTTCAAAAAAACTGAAAACTCGGCGATGTGCAATACCACAAGGTATCGATTCTGAGACAAGTAGCATGAAATGACAGAACACCGGGAGTGGGAGAGCCAAAGATACCGCTTTTAATTTCTGACATTTTTATGTGAGGCATGGTTTTTTCCTTCATTTAGTTTGGTTGCAAACACAGGTTTGTAAGCAAATGATAGCAATAATTAGCAATAATCAGCAATAGGTTGAGGAGAAACACCTGAGCAAAAGATCCCATAATATGATTAAAAGCTGTGCCTCTGCTAATTAATGTTCGGCTTGCTTAAAAATCACAGCCGTGGTCCTGGTGTTCTGTCATTTTTTGCTACCTTGTCAGAATTTGCTACTGGCTGCATAAACCGATAGGTGTGTATCGATTCATGCTACCCTATCTGATTGGATGTTATTCTACTATCAAAATATACTTTTCTTTCAAAGTTCAATGTTCCACTTTTTACTGTTAAAGTGTTTATCTTCAACACTAAATAACCTAATAATAAACTAATGCTTTATTATGATAATGTGAACAAACTCATGTTTACAATAATTTGTTGACACAAAAGAAATAGCAACTGCTTATCACTCATTAATCTACATGTCATTACTACATATTATTACTACCTGTACAATATACATGCTGAATGTACTTTTAACTAGGGAAATAATTTGGATTTTGATGATGTCACTCCCTGTTATCAGACGAGCATCGACAGGGTGGCAAAACATTATGGGCGGTCAAAAAACTCGAAAATCGACTCGTGCATGTGCAATACCACAAGGTATCTGCTCTTGACAAGTAGCTTGAAACGACAGAGACCCGGAGTGTGAGAGCCAACGATTCTACTTTTAATTTCTGACATTTTATGTGAGGCATGGTTTTTATTCCTTCATTTAGTTTGGTTGCAAACACAGGTTTGTAAGCAAATGATAGCAATAACCACCAATAATCAGCAATACATTGAGGAGAAAACACCTGAGCAAAAAGATACCATAATATGATTAAAAGCTGTGCCTCTGCTAATTAATGTTCGATTGCTTAAAAATCACAGCCGTGGGTCCCGTGTTCTGTCATTTTTGCTACCTTGTCAGAATTTGCTACCGCTGCATAAACCGATAGGTGTGTATCGATTCATGCTACCCTATCTGATTGATGTTATTCTAATAACAAAACATGCTTTTCTTTCAAAGTTCAATGTTGCACTTTTCACTGTTAAATTGTTTATCTTCAACACTAGAATACCCTAATAATAAACCGTGCTGTTATTAGTTATTATGATAATGTGAACAAACTCATGTTTACAAATTTGTTGACACAAAAGAAATAGCAACTGCTTATCACTCATTAATCTACATGTCATTACTACTTATTATTACTTCCTGTACCATACACATGCTGAATGTACTTTTTAACTAGGGAAATAATTTGATTTTGATGATGTCACTCCCTGTTATCAGACGAGCATCACAGGGTGGCAAAACATTATGGGCGTCAAAAGAAACTCGGAAAATCGACTACGCATGTGCAATACCACAAGGTATCGGTTCTTGATAAGTAGCATGAAATGACAGAAGACCGGGAGTGTGAGAGCCAAAGATACCGTCTTTAATTTCTGACATTTTTATGTGAGGCATGGTTTTTGTTCCCTTCATTTAGTTTGGTTGCAAACTTAGGTTTGTAAGCAAATGATAGCAATAATCAGCAATGATCAGCAATACATTGACGAGAAACACCTGAGCAAAAGATCCCATAATATGATTAAAAGCTGTGCCTCTGCTAATTAATGTTCGGCTTGCTTAAAAATCACAGCCGTGGTCCTGGTGTTCTGTCATTTTTTGCTACCTTGTCAGAATTTGCTACCGGCTGCATAAACCGATAGGTGTGTATCGATTCATGCTACCCTATCTGATTGGATGTTATTCTACTATCAAAATATGCTTTTCTTTCAAAGTTCAATGTTGCACTTTTCACTGTTAAATTGTTTATCTTCAACACTAAATACCCTAATAATAAACCGGTGCGTTATTATGATAATGTGAACAAACTCATGTTTACAATAATTTGTTGACACAAAAGAAATAGCAACTGCTTATCACTCATTAATCTACATGTCATTACTACATATTATTAATACCTGTACAATATACATGCTGAATGTACTTTTAACTAGGGAAATAATTTGGATTTGATGATGTCACTCCCTGTTATCAGACGAGCATCGACAGGGTGGCAAAACATTATGGGCGTGTCAAAAGAAACTCGGAAAATCGACTCGGCGCATGTGCAATACCACAAGGTATCGATTCTTGACAAGTAGCATGAAATGACAGAAGACCGGGAGTGTGAGAGCCAACGATACCGACTTTAATTTCTGACATTTTTATGTGAGGCATGGTTTTTATTCCCTTCATTTAGTTTGGTTGCAAACACAGGTTTGTAAGCAAATGATAGCAATAACCACCAATAATCAGCAATACATTGAGGAGAAACACCTGAGCAAAAGATACCATAATATGATTAAAAGCTGTGCCTCTGCTAATTAATGTTCGGCTTGCTTAAAAATCACAGCCGTGGTCCCGGTGTTCTGTCATTTTTTGCTACCTTGTCAGAATTTGCTACCGGCTGCATAAACCGATAGGTGTGTATCGATTCATGCTACCCTATCTGATTGGATGTTATTCTAATATCAAAATATGCTTTTCTTTCAAAGTTCAATGTTGCACTTTTCACTGTTAAATTGTTTATCTTCAACACTAAATACCCTAATAATAAACCGGTGCGTTATTATGATAATGTGAACAAACTCATGTTTACAATAATTTGTTGACACAAAAGAAATAGCAACTGCTTATCACTCATTAATCTACATGTCATTACTACATATTATTACTACCTGTACAATATACATGCTGAATGTACTTTTAACTAGGGAAATAATTTGGATTTTGATGATGTCACCCTGTTATCAGACGGCATCGACAGGGTGGCAAAACATTATGGGCGGTCAAAAAACTCGAAAATCGACTCGGCGCATGTGCAATACCACAAGGTATCGGTTCTTGACAAGTAGCATGAAATGACAGAACACCGGGAGTGGGAGAGCCAAAGATACCGACTTTAATTTCTGACATTTTTATGTGAGGCATGGTTTTTATTCCCTTCATTTAGTTTGGTTGCAAACACAGGTTTGTAAGCAAATGATAGCAATAACCACCAATAATCAGCAATACATTGAGGAGAAACACCTGAGCAAAAGATACCATAATATGATTAAAAGCTGTGCCTCTGCTAATTAATGTTCGCTTGCTTTTAAAAATCACAGCCGTGGGTCCCGTGTTCTGTCATTTTTGCTACCTTGTCAGAATTTGCTACTGGCTGCATAAACCGATAGGTGTGTATCGATTCATGCTACCCTATCTGATTGGATGTTATTCTAATATCAAAATATGCTTTTCTTTCAAAGTTCAATGTTGCACTTTTCACTGTTAAATTGTTTATCTTCAACACTAAATACCCTAATAATAAACCAGGTTTATTATGATAATGTGAACAAACTCATGTTTACAATAATTTGTTGACACAAAAGAAATAGCAACTGCTTATCACTCATTAATCTACATGTCATTACTACATATTATTACTACCTGTACAATATACATGCTGAATGTACTTTTAACTAGGGAAATAATTTGGATTTTGATGATGTCACTCCCTGTTATCAGACGAGAATCGACAGGGTGGC
Source organism: Liparis tanakae (assembly GCA_036178185.1). Classification (NCBI taxonomy): domain Eukaryota; kingdom Metazoa; phylum Chordata; class Actinopteri; order Perciformes; family Liparidae; genus Liparis; species Liparis tanakae. Next base: position 36,730 of record JAYMGU010000902.1, on the reverse strand, counting down.
AAAACATTATGGCCGTGTCAAAAGAAACTCGGAAAATCGACTCGGGGCATGTGCAATACCACAAGGTATCGGTTCTGACAAGTAGCATGAAATGACAGAACACCGGAGTGGGAGAGCCAAAGATACTGACTTTTAATTTCTGACATTTTTATGTGAGGCATGGTTTTATTCCTTCATTTAGTTTGGTTGCAAACACAGGTTTGTAAGCAAATGATAGCAATAATCAGCAATAATCAGCAATACATTGAGGAGAAACACCTGAGCAAAAGATCCATAATATGATTAAAAGCTGTGCCTCTGCTAATTAATGTTGGATTGCTTAAAATCACAGCCGTGGGTCCCGGTGTTCTGTCATTTTTGCTACCTTGTCAGAATTTGCTACCGGCTGCATAAACCGATAGGTGTGTATCGATTCATGCTACCCTATCTGATATTGATGTTATTCTAATATCAAAATATGCTTTTCTTCAAAGTTCAATGTTGCACTTTTCACTGTTAAATTGTTTATCTTCAACACTAAATACCCTAATAATAAACCAGTGCTTTATTATGATAATGTGAACAAACTCATGTTTACAATAATTTGTTGACACAAAAGAAATAGCAACTGCTTATCACTCATTAATCTACATGTCATTACTACATATTATTACTACCTGTACAATATACATGCTGAATGTACTTTTAACTAGGGAAATAATTTGATTTTGATGATGTCACCCCGTTATCAGACGAGCATCGACAGGGTGGCAAAACATTATGGGCGGTCAAAAAAACTCGAAAATCGACTCGGCGCATGCAATACCACAAGGTATCGGTTCTTGACAAGTAGCATGAAATGACAGAACACCGGAGGGAGAGCCAAAGATACTGACTTTAATTTCTGACATTTTCATGTGAGGCATGGTTTTTATTCCCTTCATTTAGTTTGGTTGCAGACACATGTTTGTAAGCAAATGATAGCAATAATCAGCAATAATCAGCAATACATTGAGGAGAAACACCTGAGCAAAAGATACCATAATATGATTAAAAGCTGTGCCTCTGCTAATTAATGTTCGGATTGCTTAAAAATCACAGCCGTGGTCCCGGTGTTCTGTCATTTTTTGCTACCTTGTCAGAATTTGCTACCGGCTGCATAAACCGATAGGTGTGTATCGATTCATGCTACCCTATCTGATTGGATGTTATTCTACTATCAAAATATGCTTTTCTTTCAAAGTTCAATGTTGCACTTTTCACTGTTAAAGTGTTTATCTTCAACACTAAATACCCTGATAATAAACCAGTGCTTTATTATGATAATGTGAACAAACTCATGTTTACAATAATTTGTTGACACAAAAGAAATAGCAACTGCTTATCACTCATTAATCTACATGTCATTACTACATATTATTACTACCTGAACAATATACATGCTGAATGTACTTTTAACTAGGAAATAATTTGATTTTGATGATGTCACTCCCCGTTATCAGACGAGCATCGACAGGGTGGCAAAACATTATGGGCGGTCAAAAAATCGAAAATCGACTCGCCGATGCAATACCACAAGGTATCGGTTCTGACAAGTAGCATGAAATGACAGAAGACCGGAGGTGAGAGCCAAAGATACGACTTTAATTTCTGACATTTTTATGTGAGGCATGGTTTTTATTCCTTCATTTAGTTTGGTTGCAAACACATGTTTGTAAGCAAATGATAGCAATAATCAGCAATAATCAGCAATACATTGAGGAGAAACATCTGAGCAAAAGATCCCATAATATGATTAAAAGCTGTGCCTCTGCTAATTAATGTTCGGATTGCTTAAAAATCACAGCCGTGGTCCCGGTGTTCTGTCATTTTTGCTACCTTGTCAGAATTTGCTAGCGGCTGCATAAACCGATAGGTGTTTATCGATTCATGCTACCCTATCTGATTGGATGTTATTCTAATATCAAAATATGCTTTTCTTTCAAAGTTCAATGTTGCACTTTTCACTGTTAAATTGTTTATCTTCAACACTAAATACCCTAATAATAAACCGGTGCTATTATGATAATGTGAACAAACTCATGTTTACAATAATTTGTTGACACAAAAGAAATAGCAACTGCTTATCACTCATTAATCTACATGTCATTACTACATATTATTAATACCTGAACAATATACATGCTGAATGTACTTTTAACTAGGGAAATAATTTGGATTTTGATGATGTCACTCCCGCTATCAGACGAAGCATCGACAGGGTGGCAAAACATTATGGGCGTGTCAAAAAAACTCGAAAATCGACTGCGATGCGCAATACCACAAGGTATCGGTTCTGACAAGTAGCATGAAATGACAGAACACCGGAGTGTGAGAGCCAAAGATACCAACTTTAGTTTCTGACATTTTTATGTGAAGCATGGTTTTTATTCCCTTCATTTAGTTTGATTGCAAAAACAGGTTTGTAAGCAAATGATAGCAATAATCAGCAATAATCAGCAATACATTGAGGAGAAACACCTGAGCAAAAGATCCCATAATAAGATTAAAAGCTGTGCCTCTGCTAATTAATGTTCCGCTTTTAAAAAATCACAGCTGTGGTCCCGTGTTCTGTCATTTTTGTTACCTTTTCAGAATTTGCATCGCTGCATAATCCGATAGGTGTGTATCGATTCATGCTACCCTATCTGATTGGATGTTATTCTACTATCAAAATATGCTTTTCTTTCAAAGTTCAATGTTGCACTTTTCACTGTTAAAGTGTTTATCTTCAACACTAAATACCTTGATAATAAACCAGTGCTTTATTATGATAATGTGAACAAACTCATGTTTACAATAATTTGTTGACACAAAAGAAATAGCAACTGCTTATCACTCATTAATCTACATGTCATTACTACATATTATTACTACCTGTACAATATACATGCTGAATGTTTTTAACTAGGGAAATAATCGATTTTGATGATGTCACCCTCGTTATCAGACGTGCATCGACAGGGTGGCAAAACATTATGGGCGGTCAAAAAAAACTCGAAAGTCGACCATGGCGCATGTGCAATACCACAAGGTATCGGTTCTTCTGACAAGTAGCATGAAATGACAGAACACCGGAGTGGGAGAGCCAAAGATACTGACTTTAATTTCTGACATTTTCATGTGAGGCATGGTTTTTTTCCTTCATTTAGTTTGGTTGCAAACACAGGTTTGTAAGCAAATGATAGCAATAATCAGCAATAATCAGCAATAGGTTGAGGAGAAACATCTGAGCAAAAAGATCCCATAATATGATTAAAAGCTGTGCCTCTGCTAATTAATGTTCGATTGCTTAAAAATCACAGCCGTGGTCCCGTGTTCTGTCATTTTTGCTACCTTGTCAGAATTTGCTACCGCTGCATAAACCGATAGGTGTGTATCGATTCATGCTACCCTATCTGATTGATGTTATTCTAATATCAAAATATGCTTTTCTTCAAAGTTCAATGTTGCACTTTTTACTGTTAAAGTGTTTATCTTCAACACTAAATACCCTAATAATAAACTAGTGCTTTATTATGATAATGTGAACAAACTCATGTTTACAATAATTTGTTGACACAAAAGAAATAGCAACTGCTTATCACTCATTAATCTACATGTCATTACTACATATTATTAATACCTGAACAATATACATGCTGAATGTACTTTTAACTAGGGAAATAATTTGGATTTTGATGATGTCACTCCCCGTTATCAGACGAGCATCGACAGGGTGGCAAAACATTATGGGCGTGTCAAAAAAAAATCGAAAATCGACTGCAGATGCTAATACCACAAGGTATCGGTTCTGACAAGTAGCATGAAATGACAGAACACCGGAGTGTGAGAGCCAAAGATACCAACTTTAATTTCTGACATTTTCATGTGAAGCATGGTTTTATTCCCTTCATTTAGTTTGATTGCAAAAACAGGTTTGTAAGCAAATGATAGCAATAATCAGCAATAATCAGCAATACATTGAGGAGAAACACCTGAGCAAAAGATCCCATAATAAGATTAAAAGCTGTGCCTCTGCTAATTAATGTTCCGCTTGCTTAAAAATCACAGCTGTGGTCCCGGTGTTCTGTCATTTTTTGTTACCTTTTCAGAATTTGCTACCGGCTGCATAAACCGATAGGTGTGTATCGATTCATGCTACCCTATCTGATTGGATGTTATTCTACTATCAAAATATGCTTTTCTTTCAAAGTTCAATGTTGCACTTTTCACTGTTAAAGTGTTTATCTTCAACACTAAATACCCTGATATAAAACCAGTGCTTTATTATGATAATGTGAACAAACTCATGTTTACAATAATTTGTTGACACAAAAGAAATAGCAACTGCTTATCACTCATTAATCTACATGTCATTACTACATATTATTACTACCTGTACAATATACATGCTGAATGTACTTTTAACTAGGGAAATAATTTGGATTTTGATGATGTCACTCCCTGTTATCAGACGAGCATCGACAGGGTGGCAAAACATTATGGCCGTGTCAAAAGAAACTCGGAAAATCGACTGGGCGATGTGCAATACCACAAGATATCGGTTCTTGACAAGTAGCATGAAATGACAGAACACCGGGAGTGTGAGAGCCAAAGATACCGTCTTTAATTTCTGACATTTTTATGTGAGGCATGGTTTTTGTTCCCTTCATTTAGTTTGGTTGCAAACACAGGTTTGTAAGCAAATGATAGCAATAATCAGCAATAATCAGCAATAGGTTGAGGAGAAACATCTGAGCAAAACATCCCATAATATGATTAAAAGCTGTGCCTCTGCTAATTAATGTTCGGATTGCTTAAAAATCACAGCCGTGGTCCCGGTGTTCTGTCATTTTTTGCTACCTTGTCAGAATTTGCTACCGGCTGCATAAACCGATAGGTGTGTATCGATTCATGCTACCCTATCTGATTGGATGTTATTCTAATATCAAAATATGCTTTTCTTTCAAAGTTCAATGTTGCACTTTTCACTGTTAAATTGTTTATCTTCAACACTAAATACCCTAATAATAAACCGGTGCGTTATTATGATAATGTGAACAAACTCATGTTTACAATAATTTGTTGACACAAAAGAAATAGCAACTGCTTATCACTCATTAATCTACATGTCATTACTACATATTATTAATACCTGAACAATATACATGCTGAATGTACTTTTAACTAGGGAAATAATTTGGATTTTGATGATGTCACTCCCCGTTATAAGACGAGCATCGACAGGGTGGCAAAACATTATGGGCGTGTCAAAAAACTCGAAAATCGACTCGATGCGCAATACCACAAGGTATCGGTTCTGACAAAGTAGCATGAAATGACAGAACACCGGGAGTGTGAGAGCCAAAGATACCAACTTTAATTTCTGACATTTTTATGTGAAGCATCGTTTTTATTCCCTTCATTTAGTTTGATTGCAAAAACAGGTTTGTAAGCAAATGATAGCAATAATCAGCAATAATCAGCAATACATTGAGGAGAAACACCTGAGCAAAAGATCCCATAATAAGATTAAAAGCTGTGCCTCTGCTAATTAATGTTCCTTGCTTAAAAAATCACAGCTGTGGTCCCGTGTTCTGTCATTTTTTGTTACCTTTTCAGAATTTGCTACCGGCTGCATAAACCGATAGGTGTGTATCGATTCATGCTACCCTATCTGATTGGATGTTATTCTACTATCAAAATATGCTTTTCTTTCAAAGTTCAATGTTGCACTTTTCACTGTTAAAGTGTTTATCTTCAACACTAAATACCTTGATAATAAACCAGTGCTTTATTATGATAATGTGAACAAACTCATGTTTACAATAATTTGTTGACACAAAAGAAATAGCAACTGCTTATCACTCATTAATCTACATGTCATTACTACATATTATTACTACCTGTACAATATACATGCTGAATGTACTTTTAACTAGGGAAATAATCGGGATTTTGATGATGTCACTCCCCGTTATCAGACGTGCATCGACAGGGTGGCAAAACAATATGGGCGTGTCAAAAAAAACTCGGAAAGTCGACTCGGCGCATGCGCAATACCACAAGGTATCGGTTCTTGACAAGTAGCATCAAATGACAGAACACCGGGAGTGGGAGAGCCAAAGATACTGACTTTAATTTCTGACATTTTCATGTGAGGCATGGTTTTTATTCCCTTCATTTAGTTTGGTTGCAAACACAGGTTTGTAAGCAAATGACAGCAATAATCAGCAATAATCAGCAATACATTGAGGAGAAACACCTGAGCAAAAGATCCCATAATATGATTAAAAGCTGTGCCTCTGCTAATTAATGTTCGGATTGCTTAAAAGTCACAGCCGTGGTCCCGGTGTTCTGTCATTTTTTGCTGCCTTGTCAGAATTTGCTACCCGCTGCATAAACCGATAGGTGTGTATCGATTCATGCTACCCTATCTGATTGGATGTCATTCTACTATCAAAATATGCTTTTCTTTCAAAGTTCAATGTTGCACTTTTCACTGTTAAAGTGTTTATCTTCAACACTAAATACCCTGATATAAAACCAGTGCTTTATTATGATAATGTGAACAAACTCATGTTTACAATAATTTGTTGACACAAAAGAAATAGCAACTGCTTATCACTCATTAATCTACATGTCATTACTACATATTATTAGTACCTGTACAATATACATGCTGAATGTAATTTTAACTAGGGAAAAAATCGGGATTTTGATGATGTCACTCCCCGTTATCAGACGTGCATCGACAGGGTGGCAAAACAATATGGGCGTGTCAAAAACTCGAAAGTCGATCTGCATGCGCAATACCACAAGGTATCGGTTCTGACAAGTAGCATCAAATGACAGAACACCGGGAGGAGAGAGCCAAAGATACTGACTTTAATTTCTGACATTTTCATGTGAGGCATTTTTATTCCCTTCATTTAGTTTGGTAAAACACAGGTTAAATGTAAGCAAATGACAGCAATAATCAGCAATAATCAGCAATACATTGAGGAGAAACACTTGAGCAAAAGATCCCATAATATGATTAAAAGCTGTGCCTCTGCTAATTAATGTTCGATTGCTTAAAAGTCACAGCCGTGGCCCCGTGTTCTGTCATTTTTGCTGCCTTGTCAGAATTTGCTACCTGCATAAACCGATAGGTGTGTATCGATTCATGCTATATCTGATTGGATGTCATTCTACTATCAAAATATGCTTTTCTTTTCAAAGTTCAATGTTGCACTTTTCACTGTTAAAGTGTTTATCTTCAACACTAAATACCCTGATATAAACCAGTGCTTTATTATGATAATGTGAACAAACTCATGTTTACAATAATTTGTTGACACAAAAGAAATAGCAACTGCTTATCACTCATTAATCTACATGTCATTACTACATATTATTAGTACCTGTACAATATACATGCTGAATGTAATTTTAACTAGGGAAAAAATCGGGATTTTGATGATGTCACTCCCGCTATCAGACGTGCATCGACAGGGTGGCAAAACATTATGGGCGTGTCAAAAAAAACTCGGAAAGTCGACTCGGCGCATGCGCAATACCACAAGGTATCGGTTCTTGACAAGTAGCATCAAATGACAGAACACCGGGAGTGAGAGAGCCAAAGATACTGACTTTAATTTCTGACATTTTCATGTGAGGCATGGTTTTTATTCCCTTCATTTAGTTTGGTTGCAAACACAGGTTTGTAAGCAAATGACAGCAATAATCAGCAATAATCAGCAATACATTGAGGAGAAACACTTGAGCAAAAGATCCCATAATATGATTAAAAGCTGTGCCTCTGCTAATTAATGTTCGGATTGCTTAAAAATCACAGCCGTGGTCCCGGTGTTCTGTCATTTTTGTTGCCTTGTCAGAATTTGCTACCGCTGCATAAACCGATAGGTGTGTATCGATTCATGCTACCCTATCTGATTGATGTTATTCTACTATCAAAATATGCTTTTTTTTCAAAGTTCAATGTTGCACTTTTCACTGTTAAAGTGTTTATCTTCAACACTAAATACCCTTGATATAAAACCAGTGCTTTATTATGATAATGTGAACAAACTCATGTTTACAATAATTTGTTGACACAAAAGAAATAGCAACTGCTTATCACTCATTAATCTACATGCCATTACTACATATTATTACTACCTGTACAATATACATGCTGAATGTACTTTAACTAGGGAAATAATCGGATTTTGATGTCACCCCCGTTATCAGACGGCATCGACAGGGTGGCAAAACATTATGGCCGTCAAAAAAACTCGAAAATCGACCGGGCGCATGTGCAATACCACAAGGTATCGTTCTTGACAAGTAGCATGAAATGACAGAACACCGGAGTGGAGAGCCAAAGATACCGCTTTTAATTTCTGACATTTTTATGTGAGGCATGGTTTTTGTTCCCTTCATTTAGTTTGGTTGCAAACACAGGTTTGTAAGCAAATGATAGCAATAATCAGCAATAATCAGCAATAGGTTGAGGAGAAACATCTGAGCAAAACATCCCATAATATGATTAAAAGCTGTGCCTCTGCTAATTAATGTTCGGATTGCTTAAAAATCACAGCCGTGGTCCCGGTGTTCTGTCATTTTTTGCTACCTTGTCAGAATTTGCTACCGGCTGCATAAACCGATAGGTGTTTATCGATTCATGCTACCCTATCTGATTGGATGTTATTCTAATATCAAAATATGCTTTTCTTTCAAAGTTCAATGTTGCACTTTTCACTGTTAAAGTGTTTATCTTCAAAACTAAATAACCTAATAATAAATCAGTGCTTTATTATGATAATGTGAACAAACTCATGTTTACAATAATTTGTTGACACAAAAGAAATAGCAACTGCTTATCACTCATTAATCTACATGTCATTACTACATATTATTAATACCTGAACAATATACATGCTGAATGTACTTTTAACTAGGGAAATAATTTGGATTTTGATGATGTCACTCCCCGTTATCAGACGAGCATCGACAGGGTGGCAAAACATTATGGGCGTGTCAAAAAAAACTCGGAAAATCGACTCGGCGCATGCGCAATACCACAAGGTATCGGTTCTTGACAAGTAGCATGAAATGACAGAACACCGGGAGTGTGAGAGCCAAAGATACCAACTTTAATTTCTGACATTTTTATGTGAAGCATGGTTTTTATTCCCTTCATTTAGTTTGATTGCAAAAACAGGTTTGTAAGCAAATGATAGCAATAATCAGCAATAATCAGCAATACATTGAGGAGAAACACCTGAGCAAAAGATCCCATAATAAGATTAAAAGCTGTGCCTCTGCTAATTAATGTTCCGCTTGCTTAAAAATCACAGCTGTGGTCCCGGTGTTCTGTCATTTTTTGTTACCTTTTCAGAATTTGCTACCGGCTGCATAAACCGATAGGTGTGTATCGATTCATGCTACCCTATCTGATTGGATGTTATTCTACTATCAAAATATGCTTTTCTTTCAAAGTTCAATGTTGCACTTTTCACTGTTAAAGTGTTTATCTTCAACACTAAATACCTTGATAATAAACCAGTGCTTTATTATGATAATGTGAACAAACTCATGTTTACAATAATTTGTTGACACAAAAGAAATAGCAACTGCTTATCACTCATTAATCTACATGTCATTACTACATATTATTACTACCTGTACAATATACATGCTGAATGTACTTTTAACTAGGGAAATAATCGGGATTTTGATGATGTCACTCCCGTTATCAGGACGGCATCGACAGGGTGGCAAAACATTATGGGCGGTCAAAAAACTCGAAAGTCGACTCGGCGCATGATGCAATATACCACAAGGTATCGTTCTTGACAAAGTAGCATGAAATGACAGAACACCAGGAGTGGGAGAGCCAAAGATACTGACTTTAATTTCTGACATTTTCATGTGAGGCATGGTTTTTATTCCCTTCATTTAGTTTGGTTGCAAACACAGGTTTGTAAGCAAATGATAGCAATAATCAGCAATAATCAGCAATACATTGAGGAGAAACACCTGAGCAAAAGATCCCATAATATGATTAAAAGCTGTGCTCTGCTAATTAATGTCTCGGATTGCTTGCTTAAAAATCACAGGCGTGGTCCTGGTGTTCTGTCATTTTTTGCTACCTTGTCAGAATTTGCTACCGGCTGCATAAACCGATAGGTGTGTATCGATTCATGCTACCCTATCTGATTGGATGTTATTCTACTATCAAAATATGCTTTTCTTTCAAGTTCAATGTTGCACTTTTCACTGTTAAAGTGTTTATCTTCAACACTATAATTCTAATAATAAACCAGTGCTTTATTATGATAATGTGAACAAACTCATGTTTACAATAATTTGTTGACACAAAAGAAATAGCAACTGCTTATCACTCATTAATCTACATGTCATTACTACATATTATTAATACCTGTACAATATACATGCTGAATGTAATTTTAACTAGGAAAATCGGATTTTGATGATGTCACTCACCGCTATCAGACGGCATCGACAGGGTGGCAAAACATATGGGCGGAAAAAAAACTCGAAAGTCGACTGGCATGCGCAATACCACAAGGTATCGGTTCTGACAAGTAGCATCAAATGACAGAACACCGGAGTGGGAGAGCAAAAGATACCAACTTTAATTTCTGACATTTTTATGTGAAGCATGGTTTTATTCCTTCATTTAGTTTGATTTAAAACAGGTTTGTAAGCAAATGACAGCAATAATCAGCAATAATCAGCAATACATTGAGGAGAAACACCTGAGCAAAAGATCCCATAATATTAAAAGCTGTGCCTCTGCTAATTAATGTTCGATTGCTTAAAAGTCACAGCCGTGGTCCCGTGTTCTGTCATTTTTATAAACCGATAGGTGTGTATCGATTCATGCTACCCTATCTGATTGATGTCATTCTCCTATCCAAATATGCTTTTGCTTAAAAGTTCAATGTTGCACTTTTCACTGTTAAACTGTTTATCTTCAACACTAAATACCCTGATATAAAACCAGTGCTTTTATTATGATAATGTGAACAAACTCATGTTTACAATAATTTGTTGACACAAAAGAAATAGCAACTGCTTATCACTCATTAATCTACATGTCATTACTACATATTAGTACCTGTACAATATACATGCTGAATGTAATTTTAACTAGGGAAAAATCGGATTTGATGATGTCACTCCCTGCTATCAGACGGCATCGACAGGGTGGCAAAACATTATGGGCGGTCAAAAAAACTCGAAAGTCGACTCGCGCAGCGCAATACCACAAGGTATCGGTTCTTGACAAGTAGCATCAAATGACAGAACACCGGAGGAGAGAGCCAAAGATACTGACTTTAATTTCTGACATTTTCATGTGAGGCATGGTTTTTATTCCTTCATTTAGTTTTGGTTGCAGACACATGTTTGTAAGCAAATGATAGCAATAATCAGCAATAATCAGCAATACATTAAGGAGAAACTCCTGAGCAAAAGATCCCATAATATGATTAAAAGCTGTGCCTCTGCTAATTAATGTTCGGATTGCTTAAAAATCACAGCCGTGGTCCCGGTGTTCTGTCATTTTTTGCTGCCTTGTCAGAATTTGCTACCCGCTGCATAAACCGATAGGTGTGTATCGATTCATGCTACCCTATCTGATTGGATGTTATTCTACTATCAAAATATGCTTTTCTTTCAAAGTTCAATGTTGCACTTTTCACTGTTAAAGTGTTTATCTTCAACACTAAATACCCTGATATAAAACCAGTGCTTTATTATGATAATGTGAACAAACTCATGTTTACAATAATTTGTTGACACAAAAGAAATAGCAACTGCTTATCACTCATTAATCTACATGCCATTACTACATATTATTACTACCTGTACAATATACATGCTGAATGTACTTTTAACCAGGGAAATAATCGGGATTTTGATGTCACTCCCCGTTATCAGACGTGCATCGACAGGGTGGCAAAACATTATGGGCGTGTCAAAAAAAAATCGAAAATCGACTCGGCGCATGTGCAATACCACAAGGTATCGATTCTTGACAAGTAGCATGAAATGACAGAAGACCGGGAGTGTGAGAGCCAAAGATACCGTCTTTAATTTCTGACATTTTTATGTCAGGCATGGTTTTTGTTCCCTTCATTTAGTTTGGTTGCAAACACAGGTTTGTAAGCAAATGATAGCAATAATCAGCAATAATCAGCAATAGGTTGAGGAGAAACATCTGAGCAAAACATCCCATAATATGATTAAAAGCTGTGCCTCTGCTAATTAATGTTCGGATTGCTTAAAAATCACAGCCGTGGTCCCGGTGTTCTGTCATTTTTTGCTACCTTGTCAGAATTTGCTACCGGCTGCATAAACCGATAGGTGTGTATCGATTCATGCTACCCTATCTGATTGGATGTTATTCTAATATCAAAATATGCTTTTCTTTCAAAGTTCAATGTTGCACTTTTCACTGTTAAATTGTTTATCTTCAACACTAAATACCCTAATAATAAACCGGTGCGTTATTATGATAATGTGAACAAACTCATGTTTACAATAATTTGTTGACACAAAAGAAATAGCAACTGCTTATCACTCATTAATCTACATGTCATTACTACATATTATTAATACCTGAACAATATACATGCTGAATGTACTTTTAACTAGGGAAATAATTTGGATTTTGATGATGTCACTCCCCGTTATAAGAAGCATCGACAGGTGGCAAAACATTATGGGCGGTCAAAAAACTCGAAAATCGATCAAGATGCTAATACCACAATGTATCGGTTCTTGACAAGTAGCATGAAATGACAGAACACCGGGAGTGTGAGAGCCAAAGATACCAACTTTAATTTCTGACATTTTTATGTGAAGCATGGTTTTTATTCCCTTCATTTAGTTTGATTGCAAAAACAGGTTTGTAAGCAAATGATAGCAATAATCAGCAATAATCAGCAATACATTGAGGAGAAACACCTGAGCAAAAGATCCCATAATAAGATTAAAAGCTGTGCCTCTGCTAATTAATGTTCCGCTTGCTTAAAAATCACAGCTGTGGTCCCGGTGTTCTGTCATTTTTTGTTACCTTTTCAGAATTTTGTACCGGCTGCATAAACCGATAGGTGTGTATCGATTGATGCTACCCTATCTGATTGGATGTTATTCTACTATCAAAATATGCTTTTCTTTCAAAGTTCAATGTTGCACTTTTCACTGTTAAAGTGTTTATCTTCAACACTAAATACCTTGATAATAAACCAGTGCTTTATTATGATAACGTGAACAAACTCATGTTTACAATAATTTGTTGACACAAAAGAAATAGCAACTGCTTATCACTCATTAATCTACATGCCATTACTACATATTATTACTACCTGTACAATATACATGCTGAATGTACTTTTAACCAGGGAAATAATCGATTTGATGATGTCACCCCCTATCAGACGTGCATCGACAGGGTGGCAAAACATTATGGGCGTGTCAAAAAAATCGAAAATCGACTCGGCGATGCGCAATACCACAAGGTATCGATTCTGACAAGTAGCATGAAATGACAGAACACCGGGAGTGGGAGAGCCAAAGATACTGACTTTAATTTCTGATTTTTTATGTGAGGCATGGTTTTTATTCCCTTCATTTAGTTTGGTTAAACACAGGTTTAAGTAAGCAAATGATATCAATAATCAGCAATAATCAGCAATACATTGAGGAGAAACACATCTGAGCAAAAGATCCCATAATATGATTAAAAGCTGTGCCTCTGCTAATTAATGTTCGATTGCTTAAAAATCACAGCCGTGGTCCCGTGTTCTGTCATTTTTTGCTACCTTGTCAGAATTTGCTACCGCTGCATAAACCGATAGGTGTGTATCGATTCATGCTACCCTATCTGATTGATGTTATTCTACTATCAAAATATGCTTTTCTTTTCAAAGTTCAATGTTGCACTTTTCACTGTTAAAGTTGTTTATCTTCAACACTAAATACCCTAATAATAAACCAGTGCTTTATTATGATAATGTGAACAAACTCATGTTTACAATAATTTGTTGACACAAAAGAAATAGCAACTGCTTATCACTCATTAATCTACATGTCATTACTACATATTATTAATACCTGAACAATATACATGCTGGATGTACTTTAACTAGGGAAATAATTTGATTTTGATGATGTCACTCCCCCGTTATCAGCACGAAAAGCGTCGACATGTGGGTGGCAAAACATTATGGGCGTGTCAAAAAACTGAAAATCGACGGCGGATGCTAATACCACAAGGTATCGGTTCTTGACAAGTAGCATGAAATGACAGAACACCGGAGTGTGAGAGCCAAAGATACCAACTTTAATTTCTGACATTTTATGTGAAGCATGGTTTTTATTCCTTCATTTAGTTTGATTGCAAAACAGGTTTGTAAGCAAATGATAGCAATAATCAGCAATAATCAGCAATACATTGAGGAGAAACACCTGAGCAAAAGATCCCATAATAAGATTAAAAGCTGTGCCTCTGCTAATTAATGTTGTTGCTTAAAAAAATCACAGCTGTGGTCCCGTGTTCTGTCATTTTTGTTACCTTTTCAGAATTTATAGGTGTGTATCGATTCATGCTACCCTATCTGATTGATGTTATTCTACTATCAAAATATGCTTTTCTTTCAAAGTTCAATGTTGCACTTTTTCACTGTTAAAGTGTTTATCTTCAACACTAAATACCCTGATAAAACCAGTGCTTTATTATGATAATGTGAACAAACTCATGTTTACAATAATTTGTTGACACAAAAGAAATAGCAACTGCTTATCACTCATTAATCTACATGCCATGTATTACTACATATTATTACTACCTGTACAATATACATGCTGAATGTAATTTTAACTAGGAAATAATCGATTTTGATGATGTCACCCCCGTTATCAGACGTGGCATCGACAGGGTGGCAAAACATTATGGGCGTGTCAAAAAAATCGAAAATCGACTCGGCGATGTGCAATACCACAAGGTATCGGTTCTTGACAAGTAGCATGAAATGACAGAAGACCGGAGGAGAGAGCCAAAGATATACTTTTTAATTTCTGACATTTTCATGTCAGGCATGGTTTTTGTTCCTTCATTTAGTTTGGTTGCAAACACAGGTTTGTAAGCAAATGACAGCAATAATCAGCAATAATCAGCAATAGGTTGAGGAGAAACATCTGAGCAAAAGATCCCATAATATGATTAAAAGCTGTGCCTCTGCTAATTAATGTTCGGATTGCTTAAAATCACAGCCGTGGTCCCGTGTTCTGTCATTTTTGCTACCTTGTCAGAATTTGTTACCGCTGCATAAACCGATAGGTGTTTATCGATTCATGCTACCCTATCTGATTGATGTTATTCTACTATCAAAATATGCTTTTCTTTCAAAGTTCAATGTTGCACTTTTCACTGTTAAATTGTTTATCTTCAACACTAAATAAATACCCTAATAATAAACCAGTGCTATTATGATAATGTGAACAAACTCATGTTTACAATAATTTGTTGACACAAAAGAAATAGCAACTGCTTATCACTATTAATCTACATGTCATTACTACATATTATTAATACCTGAACAATATACATGCTGAATGTACTTTTTAACTAACTAGGGAAATAATTTGATTTTGATGATGTCACCCCCGTTATCAGACGAAGATCGACAGGGTGGCAAAACATTATGGGCGTGTCAAAAAACTCGGAAAATCGACTCGGCCCATGCGCAATACCACAAGGTATCGGTTCTTGACAAGTAGCATGAAATGACAGAACACCGGGAGTGGGAGAGCCAAAGATACCAACTTTAATTTCTGACATTTTTATGTGAAGCATGGTTTTTATTCCTTCATTTAGTTTGATTGCAAAAACAGGTTTGTAAGCAAATGATAGCAATAATCAGCAATAATCAGCAATACATTGAGGAGAAACACCTGAGCAAAAAGATCCCATAATATGATTAAAAAGCTGTGCCTCTGCTAATTAATGTTCCGCTTGCTTAAAATCACAGGCTGTGGTCCCGTGTTCTGTCATTTTTTGTTACCTTTTCAGAATTTGCTACCGGCTGCATAAACCGATAGGTGTGTATCGATTCATGCTACCCTATCTGATTGGATGTTATTCTACTATCAAAATATGCTTTTCTTTCAAAGTTCAATGTTGCACTTTTCACTGTTAAAGTGTTTATCTTCAACACTAAATAGCTTGATAATAAACCAGTGCTTTATTATGATAATGTGAACAAACTCATGTTTACAATAATTTGTTGACACAAAAGAAATAGCAACTGCTTATCACTCATTAATCTACATGTCATTACTACATATTATTACTACCTGTACAATATACATGCTGAATGTACTTTTAACTAGGGAAATAATCGGGATTTTGATGATGTCACTCGCCGTTATCAGACGTGCATGGACAGGGTGGCAAAACAATAGGGGCGGTATCAAAAAACTCGAAATCGTCGACTCGGATGAATACATTACCACAAGGTATCGGTTCTTGACAAGTAGCATCAAATGACAGAACACCGGGAGTGGGAGAGCCAAAGATACTGACTTTAATTTCTGACATTTTCATGTGAGGCATGGTTTTTATTCCCTTCATTTAGTTTGGTTGCAAACACAGGTTTGTAAGCAAATGACAGCAATAATCAGCAATAATCAGCAATACATTGAGGAGAAACACCTGAGCAAAAGATCCCATAATATGATTAAAAGCTGTGCCTCTGCTAATTAATGTTCGGATTGCTTAAAAATCACAGCCGTGGTCCCGGTGTTCTGTCATTTTTGCTATTTACCTTGTCAGAATTTGTTACGGCTGCATAAACCGATAGGTGTGTATCGCATTCATGCTACCCTATCTGATTGGATGTTATTCTACTATCAAAATATGCTTTTCTTTTTCAAAGTTCAATGTTGCACTTTTCACTGTTAAAGTGTTTATCTTCAACACTAAATACCCTGATAATAAACCAGTGCTTTATTATGATAATGTGAACAAACTCATGTTTACAATAATTTGTTGACACAAAAGAAATAGCAACTGCTTATCACTCATTAATCTACATGTCATTACTACATATTATTAGTACCTGTACAATATACATGCTGAATGTACTTTTAACTAGGGAAATAATCGATTTTGATGATGTCACTCCGTTATCAGACGTGCATCGACAGTGTGGCAAAACATTATGGGCGGTCAAAAAACTCGAAAGTCGACTCGGATCAAGGTATCGTTTGACAAGTAGCATCAAATGACATACCTGTACAATATACATGCTGAATGTAATTTCCAAGGTATCGGTTCTTACAAGTAGCATGAAATGACAGAACACCGGAGTGAGAGAGCCAAAGATACTGACTTTAATTTCTGACATTTTCATGTGAGGCATGGTTTTTATTCCCTTCATTTAGTTTGGTTGCAGACACATGTTTGTAAGCAAATGATAGCAATAATCAGCAATAATCAGCAATACATTGAGGAGAAACACTTGAGCAAAAGATCCCATAATATGATTAAAAGCTGTGCCTCTGCTAATTAATGTTCGGATTGCTTAAAAATCACAGCCGTGGTCCCGGTGTTCTGTCATTTTTTGCTGCCTTGTCAGAATTTGCTACCCGCTGCATAAACCGATAGGTGTGTATCGATTCATGCTACCCTATCTGATTGGATGTTATTCTACTATCAAAATATGCTTTTCTTTCAAAGTTCAATGTTGCACTTTTCACTGTTAAAGTGTTTATCATCAAAACTAAATAACCTAATAATATACCAGTGCTTTATTATGATAATGTGAACATACTCATGTTTACAATAATTTGTTGACACAAAAGAAATAGCAACTGCTTATCACTCATTAATCTACATGTCATTACTAATATTATTACTACCTGTACAATATACATGCTGAATGTACTTTTAACTAGGGAGATAATCGAGATTTTGATGATGTCCCCCGCTATCAGACGCAGCATCGACAGGGTGGCAAAACATTATGGGCGGTCAAAAAACTCGAAAATCGACTTCGATGCGAATACCACAAGGTATCGGTACTTGACAAGTAGCAAGAAATGACAGGACAGCGGGAGTGGGAGAGCCAAAGATACCGACTTTAATTTCTGACATTTTCATGTGAGGCATGGTTTTTATTCCCTTCATTTAGTTTGTTTGCAAACACAGGTTTGTAAGCAAATGATAGCAATAATCAGCAATAATCAGCAATACATTGAGGAGAAAAACCTGAGCAAAAAGTCCCATAATATGATTAAAAGCTGTGCCTCTGCTAATTAATGTTCGCTTGCTTAAAAAATCACAGGCGGTCCCGTGTTCTGTCATTTTTGCTACCTTGTCAGAATGTGCTACGGCTGCATAAACCTATAGGTGTGTATCGATTCATGCTACCCTATCTGATTGGATGTTATTCTACTATCAAATATGCTTTTCTTTCAAAGTTCAATTTTGCACTTTTCACTGTTAAAGTGTTTATCTTCAACACTAAATAACCTAATAATAAATCAGTGCTTTATTATGATAATGTGAACAAAACTCATGTTTACAATAATTTGTTGACACAAAAGAAAAAGCAAATACTTATCACTCATTAATCTACATGTCATTACTACATATTATTAATACCTGTACAATATACATGCTGAATGTACTTTTAACTAGGGAGATAATCGAGATGTTGATGATGTCACCCACCGTTACCAGACGTGCATCGACAGGGTGGCAAAACATTATGGGCGTGTCAAAAAAACTCGAAAATCGACTCGGCGATGTGCAATGAATACCACAAGGTATCGGTTCTTGACAAGTAGCATGAAATGACAGAACACCGGAGGGAGAGCCAAAGATACCGACTTTAATTTCTGACATTTTTATGTGAGGCATGGTTTTTATTCCTTCATTTAGTTTTATTGCAAACACAGGTTTGTAAGCAAATGATAGCAATAATCAGCAATAATCAGCAATACATTGAGGAGAAACACCTGAGCAAAGATCCCATAATATGATTAAAAGCTGTGCCTCTGCTAATTAATGTTTTGCTTAAAATCACAGCTGTGGTCCCGTGTTCTGTCATTTTGTGCTACCTTTTCAGAATTTGCTACGGCTGCATAAACCGATAGGTGTGTATCGTCGATTCATGCTACCCTATCTGATTGATGTTATTCTACTATCACAATTTGCTTATCTTTCAAAGTTCAATGTTTCACTTTTCACTGTTAAAGTGTTTACCTTCAACACTAAATACCGTAATAATAAAACTATGCTTTATTATGATAATGTGAACAAACTCATGTTTACAATAATTTGTTGACACAAAAGAAATAGCAACTGCTTATCACTCATTAATTATATATACATGTCATTACTACATATTATTAATACCTGTACAATATACATGCTGAATGTACTTTTAACTAGGAGATAATCGAGATTCTGATGATGTCACTCCCCATTATCAGACGCATCGACAAGGTGGCAAAACATTATGGGTGTGTCAAAAAAAATCGAAAATCGACTCGGCGGGCGGTAATACCACAAGGTATCGGTTCTGACAAGTAGCATGAAATGACAGAACACCGGAGTGGAGAGCCAAAGATACCGACTTTAATTTCTCACATTTTATGTGAGGCATGGTTTTTATTCCCTTCATTTAGTTTAAGTTGCAAACACAGGTTTGTAAGCAAATGATAGCAATAATCAGCAATAATCAGCAATACATTGAGGAGAAACACCTGAGCAAAAGATCCCATAATATGATTAAAAGCTGTGCCTCTGCTAATTAATGTTTGGCTTGCTTAAAAATCACAGCCTTGGTCACAGTGTTCTGTCATTTTGTGCTACCTTGTCAGAATTTGCTACCGCATAAAACCGATAGGTGTGTATCGATCTATTCATGCTACCTATCTGATTGATGTCATTCTACTATCAAAATATGTTTTTCTTTCAAAGTTCAATGTTGCACTTTTCATTGTTAAAGTGTTTATCTTCAACACTAAATACCCTAATAATAAACCAGTGCTTTATTATGATAATGTGAACAAACTCATGTTTACAATAATTTGTTGACACAAAAGAAATAGCAACTGCTTATCACTCATTAATCTACATGTCATTACTACATATTATTAATACCTGTACAATATACATGCTGAATGTACTTTTAACTAGGGAGATAATCGAGATTCTGATGATGTCACTCCCATATCAGACGCATCGGCGACAGGGTGGCAAAACATTATGGGCGGTCAAAAAAATCGAAAATCGACTCGCGAGCGCCAATACCACAAGGTATCGGTTCTTGACAAGTAGCATGAAATGACAGAACACCGGAGTGGAGAGCCAAAGATACCGACTTTAATTTCACATTTTTATGTGAGGCATGGTTTTTATTCCCTTCATTTAGTTTGGTTGCAAACACAGGTTTGTAAGCAAATGATAGCAATAAAGGCAATAATCAGCAATACATCATCAATACATTGAGGAGAAACACCTGAGCAAAAGATCCCATAATATGATTAAAAGCTGTGCCTCTGCTAATTAATGTTTGGCTTGCTTAAAAATCACAGCCTTGGTCCCGGTGTTCTGTCATTTTGTGCTACCTTGTCAGAATTTGCTACCGGCTGCATAAACCGATAGGTGTGTATCGATTCATGCTACCCTATCTGATTGATGTTATTCTACTATCAAAATATGCTTTTCTTTCAAAGTTCAATGTTGCGTTGCACTTTTCATTGTTAAAGTGTATATCTTCAACACTAAATACCCTAATAATAAACCAGTGCTTTATTATGTTAATGTGAACAAACTCATGTTTACAATAATTTGTTGACACAAAAGAAATAGCAACTGCTTATCACTCATCAATCTACATGTCATTACTACATATTATTAATACCTGTACAATATACATGCTGAATGTACTTTTAACTAGGGAGATAATCGAGATTCTGATGATGTCACTCCCCATTATCAGACGTGCATCGACAAGGTGGCAAAACATTATGGGTGTGTCTCAAAAAAAAATCGGAAAAGCGTCTCGGCGCATGCGCAATACCACAAGGTATCGGTTCTTGACAAGTATCATGAAATGACAGAACACCGGGAGGAGAGCCAAAGATACCGACTTTTAATTTCTCACATTTTTATGTGAGGCATGGTTTTATTCCCTTCATTTAGTTTGGTTGCAAACACAGGTTTGTAAGCAAATGATAGCAATAATCAGCAATAATCATCAATGCACATTGAGGAGAAACACCTGAGCAAAAGATCCCATAATATGATTAAAAGCTGTGCCTCTGCTAATTAATGTTTGGCTTGCTTAAAAATCACAGCCTTGGTCCCGGTGTTCTGTCATTTTGTGCTACCTTGTCAGAATTTGCTACCGGCTGCATAAACCGATAGGTGTGTATCGATTCATGCTACCCTATCTGATTGGATGTTATTCTACTATCAAAATATGCTTTTCTTTCAAAGTTCAATGTTGCACTTTTCATTGTTAAAGTGTATA
Source organism: Liparis tanakae (assembly GCA_036178185.1). Taxonomy (NCBI): domain Eukaryota; kingdom Metazoa; phylum Chordata; class Actinopteri; order Perciformes; family Liparidae; genus Liparis; species Liparis tanakae. Next base: position 15,164 of record JAYMGU010000902.1, on the reverse strand, counting down.
TCTTCAACACTAAATACCCTAATAATAAACCAGTGCTTTATTATGATAATGTGAACAAACTCATGTTTACAATAATTTGTTGACACAAAAGAAATAGCAATTGCTTATCACTCATTAATCTACATGTCATTACTACATATTATTAATACCTGTACAATATACATGCTGAATGTACTTTTAACTAGTGAGATAATCGAGATTCTGATGATGTCACTCCCCCTTATCAGACGTGCATCGACAAGGTGGCAAAACATTATGGGTGTGTCAAAAAAAAATCGGAAAATCGACTCGGCGCATGCGCAATACCACAAGGTATCGGTTCTTGACAAGTAGCATGAAATGACAGAACACCGGGAGTGGGAGAGCCAAAGATACCGACTTTAATTTCTCACATTTTTATGTGAGGCATGGTTTTTATTCCCTTCATTTAGTTTGGTTGCAAACACAGGTTTGTAAGCAAATGATAGCAATACTCAGCAATAATCATCAATACATTGAGGAGAAACACCTGAGCAAAAGATCCCATAATATGATTAAAAGCTGTGCCTCTGCTAATTAATGTTTGGCTTGCTTAAAAATCACAGCCTTGGTCCCGGTGTTCTGTCATTTTGTGCTACCTTGTCAGAATTTGTTATCAAGCTGCATAAACCGATAGGTGTGTATCGATTCATGCTACCCTATCTGATTGGATGTTATTCTACTATCAAAATATGCTTTTCTTTCAAAGTTCAATGTTGCACTTTTCATTGTTAAAGTGTATATCTTCAACACTAAATACCCTAATAATAAACCAGTGCTATATTATGATAATGTGAACAAACTCATGTTTACAATAATTTGTTGACACAAAAGAAATAGCAACTGCTTATCACTCATTAATCTACATGTAATTACTACATATTATTAATACCTGTACAATATACATGCTGAATGTACTTTTAACTAGGGAGATAATCGAGATTCTGATGATGTCACTCCCCATTATCAGACGTGCATCGACAAGGTGGCAAAACATTATGGGTGTGTCAAAAAAAAATCGGAAAATCGACTCGGCATGCGCAATACCACAAGGTATCGGTTCTTGACAAGTAGCATGAAATGACAGAACACCGGGAGTGGGAGAGCCAAAGATACCGACTTTAATTTCTCACATTTTTATGTGAGGCATGGTTTTTATTCCCTTCATTTAGTTTGGTTGCAAACACAGGTTTGTAAGCAAATGATAGCAATAATCAGCAATACATTGAGGAGAAACACCTGAGCAAAAGATCCCATAATATGATTAAAAGCTGTGCCTCTGCTAATTAATGTTTGGCTTGCTTAAAAATCACAGCCTTGGTCCCGGTGTTCTGTCATTTTGTGCTACCTTGTCAGAATTTACATCGCTGCATAAACCCATAGGTGTGTATCGATTCATGCTACCCTATCTGATTGGATATTATTCTACTATCAAAATATGCTTTTCTTTCAAAGTTCAATGTTGCACTTTTCATTGTTAAAGTGTATATCTTCAACACTAAATACCCTAATAATAAACCAGTGCTTTATTATGATAATGTGAACAAACTCATGTTTACAATAATTTGTTGACACACACAAAAGAAATAGCAACTGCTTATCACTCATTAATCTACATGTCATTACTACATATTATTAATACCTGTACAATATACATGCTGAATGTACTTTTAACTAGGGAGATAATCGAGATTCTGATGATGTCACTCCCCATTATCAGACGCATCGACAAGGTGGCAAAACATTAGGGTGTGTCAAAAAAATCGAAAATCGACCAAGGCGCGCAATACCACAAGGTATCGGTTCTGACAAGTAGCATGAAATGACAGAACACCGGGAGTGGGAGAGCCAAAGATACCGACTTTAATTTCTCACATTTTTATGTGAGGCATGGTTTTTATTCCCTTCATTTAGTTTGGTTGCAAACACAGGTTTGTAAGCAAATGATAGCAATACTCAGCAATAATCATCAATACATTGAGGAGAAACACCTGAGCAAAAGATCCCATAATATGATTAAAAGCTGTGCCTCTGCTAATTAATGTTTGGCTTGCTTAAAAATCACAGCCTTGGTCCCGGTGTTCTGTCATTTTGTGCTACCTTGTCAGAATTTGCTACCGGCTGCATAAACCGATAGGTGTGTATCGATTCATGCTACCCTATCTGATTGGATGTTATTCTACTATCAAAATATGCTTTTCTTTCAAAGTTCAATGTTGCACTTTTCATTGTTAAAGTGTATATCTTCAACACTAAATACCCTAATAATAAACCAGTGCTTTATTATGATAATGTGAACAAACTCATGTTTACAATAATTTGTTGACACAAAAGAAATAGCAATTGCTTATCACTCATTAATCTACATGTCATTACTACATATTATTAATACCTGTACAATATACATGCTGAATGTACTTTTAACTAGGGAGATAATCGAGATTCTGATGATGTCACTCCCCATTATCAGACGTGCATCGACAAGGTGGCAAAACATTATGGGTGTGTCAAAAAAATCGGAAAATCGACCGCAATGCTAATACCACAAGGTATCGGTTCTTGACAAGTAGCATGAAATGACAGAACACCGGAGGGAGAGCCAAAGATACCGACTTTAATTTCTCACATTTTTATGTGAGGCATGGTTTTTATTCCCTTCATTTAGTTTGGTTGCAAACACAGGTTTGTAAGCAAATGATAGCAATACTCAGCAATAATCATCAATACATTGAGGAGAAACACCTGAGCAAAAGATCCCATAATATGATTAAAAGCTGTGCCTCTGCTAATTAATGTTTGGCTTGCTTAAAAATCACAGCCTTGGTCCCGGTGTTCTGTCATTTTGTGCTACCTTGTCAGAATTTGCTACCGGCTGCATAAACCGATAGGTGTGTATCGATTCATGCTACCCTATCTGATTGGATGTTATTCTACTATCAAAATATGCTTTTCTTTCAAAGTTCAATGTTGCACTTTTCATTGTTAAAGTGTATATCTTCAACACTAAATACCCTAATAATAAACCAGTGCTTTATTATGATAATGTGAACAAACTCATGTTTACAATAATTTGTTGACACAAAAGAAATAGCAATTGCTTATCACTCATTAATCTACATGTCATTACTACATATTATTAATACCTGTACAATATACATGCTGAATGTACTTTTAACTAGGGAGATAATCGAGATTCTGATGATGTCACTTCCCATTATCAGACGTGCATCGACAAGGTGGCAAAACATTATGGGTAACACTAAATACCCTAATAATAAACCAAGTGCTTTATTATGTCTTGAACAAACTCATGTTTACAATAATTTGTTGACACAAAAGAAATAGCAACTGCTTATGCTCATTAATCTGCATGTCATTACTACATATTATTAATACCTGTACAATATACATGCTGAATGTACTTTTAACTAGGAGATAATCGAGATTCTGATGATGTCACTCCCCATTATCAGACGTGCATCGACAAGGTGGCAAAACATTATGGGTGTGTCAAAAAAAAATCGGAAAATCGACTCGGCGCATGCGCAATACCACAAGGTATCGGTTCTTGACAAGTAGCATGAAATGACAGAACACCGGGAGTGGGAGAGCCAAAGATACCGACTTTAATTTCTCACATTTTTATGTGAGGCATGGTTTTTATTCCCTTCATTTAGTTTGGTTGCAAACACAGGTTTGTAAGCAAATGATAGCAATAATCAGCAATAATCAGCAATACATTGAGGAGAAACACCTGAGCAAAAGATCCCATAATATGATTAAAAGCTGTGCCTCTGCTAATTAATGTTTGGCTTGCTTAAAAATCACAGCCTTGGTCCCGGTGTTCTGTCATTTTGTGCTACCTTGTCAGAATTTGCTACCGGCTGCATAAACCGATAGGTGTGTATCGATTCATGCTACCCTATCTGATTGGATGTTATTCTACTATCAAAATATGCTTTTCTTTCAAAGTTCAATGTTGCACTTTTCATTGTTAAAGTGTATATCTTCAACACTAAATACCCTAATAATAAACCAGTGCTTTATTATGATAATGTGAACAAACTCATGTTTACAATAATTTGTTGACACAAAAGAAATAGCAACTGCTTATCACTCATTAATCTACATGTCATTACTACATATTATTAATACCTGTACAATATACATGCTGAATGTACTTTTAACTAGGGAGATAATCGAGATTCTGATGATGTCACTCCCCATTATCAGACGTGCATCGACAAGGTGGCAAAACATTATGGGCGTGTCAAAAAAAAATCGGAAAATCGACTCGGCGCATGCGCAATACCACAAGGTATTGGTTCTTGACAAGTAGCATGAAATGACAGAACACCGGGAGTGGGAGAGCCAAAGATACCGACTTTAATTTCACATTTTTATGTGAGGCATGGTTTTATTCCTTCATTTAGTTTGGTTGCAAACACAGGTTTGTAAGCAAATGATAGCAATAATCAGCAATACATTGAGGAGAAACACCTGAGCAAAAGATCCCATAATATGATTAGAAGCTGTGCCTCTGCTAATTAATGTTTGGCTTGCTTAAAAATCACAGCCTTGGTCCCGGTGTTCTGTCATTTTGTGCTACCTTGTCAGAATTTGCTACCGGCTGCATAAACCGATAGGTGTGTATCGATTCATGCTACCCTATCTGATTGGATGTTATTCTACTATCAAAATATGCTTTTCTTTCAAAGTTCAATGTTGCACTTTTCACTGTTAAAGTGTTTATCTTCAACACTAAATACCCTAATAATAAACCAGTGCTTTATTATGATAATGTGAACAAACTCATGTTTACAATAATTTGTTGACACAAAAGAAATAGCAACTGCTTATCACTCATTAATCTACATGTCATTACTACATATTATTAATACCTGTACAATATACATGCTGAATGTAATTTTAACTTAGGAGATAATCGAGATTCTGATGATGTCACTCCCCATTATCAGACGATGCATCGACAGGGTGGCAAAACATTATGGGCGTGTCAAAATAAACTCGGAAAAAATCCGCATGCTAATACCACAAGGTATCGGTTCTTGACAAGTAGCATGAAATGACAGAACACCGAGTGGAGAGCCAAAGATACCGACTTTAATTTCTGACATTTTTATGTGAGGCATGGTTTTTATTCCCTTCATTTAGTTTGGTTGCAAACACAGGTTTGTAAGCAAATGATAGCAATAATCACCAATAATCAGCAATACATTGAGGAGAAACACCTGAGCAAAAGATCCCATAATATGATTAAAAGCTGTGCCTCTGCTAATTAATGTTTGGCTTAAAAATCACAGCCTTGGTCCCAGTGTTCTGTCATTTTTGCTGCCTTGTCAGAATTTACCGGCTGCATAACCGATAGGTGTGTATCGATTCATGCTACCCTATCTGATTGGATGTTATTCTACTATCAAAATATGCTTTTCTTTCAAAGTTCAATGTTGCACTTTTCACTGTTAAAGTGTTTATCTTCAACACTAAATACCCTAATAATAAATCAGTGCTTTATTATGATAATGTGAACAAACTCATGTTTACAATAATTTGTTGACACAAAAGAAATAGCAAATGCTTATCACTCATTAATCTACATGTCATTACTACATATTATTAATACCTGTACAATATACATGCTGAATGTACTTTTAACTAGGGAGATAATCGAGATTCTGATGATGTCACTCCCCGTTATCAGACGTGCATCGACAGGGTGGCAAAACATTATGGGTGTGTCAAAAAAAAATCGGAAAATCGACTCGGCGCATGCGCAATACCACAAGGTATCGGTTCTTGACAAGTAGCATGAAATGACAGAACACCGGGAGTGGGAGAGCCAAAGATACCGACTTTAATTTCTCACATTTTTATGTGAGGCATGGTTTTTATTCCCTTCATTTAGTTTGGTTGCAAACACAGGTTTGTAAGCAAATGATAGCAATAATCAGCAATACATTGAGGAGAAACACCTGAGCAAAAGATCCCATAATATGATTAAAAGCTGTGCCTCTGCTAATTAATGTTTGGCTTGCTTAAGAACCACAGCCTTGGTCCCGGTGTTCTGTCATTTTGTGCTACCTTGTCAGAATTTGCTACCGGCTGCATAAACCGATAGGTGTGTATCGATTCATGCTACCCTATCTGATTGGATGTTATTCTACTATCAAAATATGCTTTTCTTTCAAAGTTCAATGTTGCACTTTTCACTGTTAAAGTGGTTATCTTCAACACTAAATACCTAATAATAAACCAGTGCTTTATTATGATAATGTGAACAAACTCATGTTTACAATAATTTGTTGACACAAAAGAAATAGCAACTGCTTATCACTCATTAATCTACATGTCATTACTACATATTATTAATACCTGTACAATATACATGCTGAATGTACTTTTAACTAGGGAGATAATCGAGATTCTGATGATGTCACTCACCGTTATCAGACGTGCATCGACAGGGTGGCAAAACATTATGGGCGTGTCAAAAAAAACTCGAAAATCGACGGCGCATGCTAATACCACAAGGTATCGGTTCTTGACAAGTAGCATGAAATGACAGAACACCGGAGGGAAGAGCCAAAGATACCGACTTTAATTTCTGACATTTTTATGTGAGGCATGGATTTTATTCCCTTCATTTAGTTTGGTTGCAAACACAGGTTTGTAAGCAAATGATAGCAATAATCAACAATAATCAGCAATACATTGAGGAAAAACACCTGAGCAAAAGATCCCATAATATGATTAAAAGCTGTGCCTCTGCTAATTAATGTTTGGCTTGCTTAAAATCACAGCCTTGGTCCCGGTGTTCTGTCATTTTTTGCTGCCTTGTCAGAATTTGCTACACGCTGCATAAACCGATAGGTGTGTATCGATTCATGCTACCCTATCTGATTGGATGTTATTCTACTATCAAAATATGCTTTTCTTTCAAAGTTCAATGTTGCACTTTTCACTGTTAAAGTGTTTATCTTCAACACTAAATACCCTAATAATAAATCAGTGCTTTATTATGATAATGTGAACAAACTCATGTTTACAATAATTTGTTGACACAAAAGAAATAGCAACTGCTTATCACTCATTAATCTACATGTCATTACTACATATTATTAATACCTGTACAATATACATGCTGAATGTACTTTTAACTAGGGAGATAATCGAGATTTTGATGATGTCACTCCCCATTATCAGACGTGCATCGACAAGGTGGCAAAACATTATGGGTGTGTCAAAAAAAAATCGGAAAATCGACTCGGCGCATGCGCAATACCACAAGGTATCGGTTCTTGACAAGTAGCATGAAATGACAGAACACCGGGAGTGGGAGAGCCAAAGATACCGACTTTAATTTCTGACATTTTTATGTGAGGCATGGCTTTTATTCCCTTCATTTAGTTTGGTTGCAAACACAGGTTTGTAAGCAAATGATAGCAATACTCAGCAATAATCAGCAATACATTGAGGAGAAACACCTGAGCAAAAGATCCCATAATATGATTAAAAGCTGTGCCTCTGCTAATTAATGTTTGGCTTGCTTAAAAATCACAGCCTTGGTCCCGGTGTTCTGTCATTTTTTGCTACCTTGTCAGAATTTGCTACCGGCTGCATAAACCGATAGGTGTGTATCGATTCATGCTACCCTATCTGATTGGATGTTATTCTACTATCAAAATATGCTTTTCTTTCAAAGTTCAATGTTGCACTTTTCACTGTTAAAGTGTTTATCTTCAACACTAAATACCCTAATAATAAACCAGTGCTTTATTATGATAATGTGAACAAACTCATGTTTACAATAATTTGTTGACACAAAAGAAATAGCAAATGCTTATCACTCATTAATCTACATGTCATTACTACATATTATTAATACCTGTACAATATACATGCTGAATGTACTTTTAACTAGGGAGATAATCGAGATTTTGATGATGTCACTCCCCATTATCAGACGTGCATCGACAAGGTGGCAAAACATTATGGGTGTGTCAAAAAAAAATCGTAAAATCGACTCGCCGCATGCGCAATACCACAAGGTATCAGTTCTTGACAAGTAGCATGAAATGACAGAACACCGGGAGTGGGAGAGCCAAAGATACCGACTTTAATTTCTGACATTTTTATGTGAGGCATGGTTTTTATTCCCTTCATTTAGTTTGGTTGCAAACACAGGTTTGTAAGCAAATGATAGCAATACTCAGCAATAATCAGCAATACATTGAGGAGAAACACCTGAGCAAAAGATCCCATAATATGATTAAAAGCTGTGCCTCTGCTAATTAATGTTTGGCTTGCTTAAAAATCACAGCCTTGGTCCCAGTGTTCTGTCATTTTTTGCTGCCTTGTCAGAATTTGCTACCGGCTGCATGAACCGATAGGTGTGTATCGATTCATGATACCCTATCTGATTGGATGTTATTCTACTATCAAAATATGCTTTTCTTTCAAAGTTCAATGTTGCACTTTTCACTGTTAAAGTGTTTATCTTCAACACTAAATACCCTAATAATAAATCAGTGCTTTATTATGATAATGTGAACAAACTCATGTTTACAATAATGTGTTGACACAAAAGAAATAGCAAATGCTTATCACTCATTAATCTACATTTCATTACTACATATTATTAATACCTGTACAATATACATGCTGAATGTACTTTTAACTAGGGAGATAATCGAGATTTTGATGATGTCACTCCCCATTATCAGACGTGCATCGACAAGGTGGCAAAACATTATGGGTGTGTCAAAAAAAAATCGTAAAATCGACTCGCCGCATGCGCAATACCACAAGGTATCGGTTCTTGACAAGTAGCATGAAATGACAGAACACCGGGAGTGGGAGAGCCAAAGATACCGACTTTAATTTCTGACATTTTTATGTGAGGCATGGTTTTTATTCCCTTCATTTAGTTTGGTTGCAAACACAGGTTTGTTAGCAAATGATAGCAATAATCACCAATAATCAGCAATACATTGAGGAAAAACACCTGAGCAAAAGATCCCATAATATGATTAAAAGCTGTGCCTCTGCTAATTAATGTTTGGCTTGCTTAAAAATCACAGCCTTGGTCCCGGTGTTCTGTCATTTTTTGCTGCCTTGTCAGAATTTGCTACCGGCTGCATAAACCGATAGGTGTGTATCGATTCATGCTACCCTATCTGATTGGATGTTATTCTACTATCAAAATATGCTTTTCTTTCAAAGTTCAATGTTGCACTTTTCACTGTTAAAGTGTTTATCTTCAACACTAAATACCCTAATAATAAATCAGTGCTTTATTATGATAATGTGAACAAACTCATGTTTACAATAATTTGTTGACACAAAAGAAATAGCAACTGCTTATCACTCATTAATCTACATGTCATTACTACATATTATTAATACCTGTACAATATACATGCTGAATGTACTTTTAACTAGGGAGATAATCGAGATGTTGATGATGTCACTCCCCATTATCAGACGTGCATCGACAGGGTGGCAAAACATTATGGGTGTGTCAAAAAAAAATCGGAAAATCGACTCGGCGCATGCGCAATACCACAAGGTATCGGTTCTTGACAAGTAGCATGAAATGACAGAACACCGGGAGTGGGAGAGCCAAAGATACCGACTTTAATTTCTCACATTTTTATGTGAGGCATGGTTTTTATTCCCTTCATTTAGTTTGGTTGCAAACACAGGTTTGTAAGCAAATGATAGCAATACTCAGCAATAATCAGCAATACATTGAGGAGAAACACCTGAGCAAAAGATCCCATAATATGATTAGAAGCTGTGCCTCTGCTAATTAATGTTTGGCTTGCTTAAAAATCACAGCCTTGGTCCCGGTGTTCTGTCATTTTTAGCTATCTTGTCAGAATTTGCTACCGGCTGCATAAACCGATAGGTGTGTATCGATTCATGCTACCCTATCTGATTGGATGTTATTCTACTATCAAAATATGCTTTTCTTTCAAAGTTCAATGTTGCACTTTTCACTGTTAAAGTGTTTATCTTAGACACTAAATACCCTAATAATAAACCAGTGCTTTATTATGATAATGTGAACAAACTCATGTTTACAATAATTTGTTGACACAAAAGAAATAGCAACTGCTTATCACTCATTAATCTACATGTCATTACTACATATTATTAATACCTGTACAATATACATGCTGAATGTACTTTTAACTAGGGAGATAATCGAGATTCTGATGATGTCACTCCCCATTATCAGACGTGCATCGACAAGGTGGCAAAACATTATGGGTGTGTCAAAAAAAAATCGGAAAATCGACTCGGCGCATGCGCAATACCACAAGGTATCGGTTCTTGACAAGTAGCATGAAATGACAGAACACCGGGAGTGGGAGAGCCAAAGATACCGACTTTAATTTCTCACATTTTTATGTGAGGCATGGTTTTTATTCCCTTCATTTAGTTTGGTTGCAAACACAGGTTTGTAAGCAAATGATAGCAATACTCAGCAATAATCAGCAATACATTGAGGAGAAACACCTGAGCAAAAGATCCCATAATATGATTAAAAGCTGTGCCTCTGCTAATTAATGTTTGGCTTGCTTAAAAATCACAGCAGTGGTCCTGGTGTTCTGTCATTTTTAGCTATCTTGTCAGAATTTGCTACCGGCTGCATAAACCGATAGGTGTGTATCGATTCATGCTACCCTATCTGATTGGATGTTATTCTACTATCAAAATATGCTTTTCTTTCAAAGTTTAATGTTGCACTTTTCACTGTTAAAGTGTTTATCTTAGACACTAAATACCCTAATAATAAACCAGTGCTTTATTATGATAATGTGAACAAACTCATGTTTACAATAATTTGTTGACACAAAATAAATAGCAACTGCTTATCACTCATTACTCTACATGTCATTACTACATATTATTAATACCTGTACAATATACATGCTGAATGTACTTTTAACTAGGGAGATATCGAGATTCTGATGATGTCACTCCCCGTTTATCAGACGTGCATCGACAGGGTGGCAAAATATTATGGGCGTGTCAAAATCAACTCGGAAAATCAACTCGGCGCATGCGCAATACCGCAAGGTATCGGTTCTTGACAAGTAGCAAGAAATGACAGAACACCGGGAGTGGGAGAGCCAAAGACACCGTCTTTAATTTCTGACATTTTTATGTGAGGCATGGTTTTTATTCCCTTCATTTAGTTTGGTTGCAAACACAGGATTGTAAGCAAATGATAGCAATAATCACCAATAATCAGCAATACATTGAGGAAAAACACCTGAGCAAAAGATCCCATAATATGATTAAAAACTGTGCCTCTAATAATAATAATAATAATAATACATTGCATTTATATTGCACTTCATATTTGAGCAATCTCAAAGTGCTACAGAGCAGAATAAAACAACAATAAAAAGCTAAAATTTTAAGATATATTTAAAAGCAAAGCCCATAAAAGATATTTTAGCAGTAAGCTTTCTTAAAAAGGTGAGTTTTCAGGTCACGCTTAAAAGCCTCTGCAGTCTGTGGGGCCCTCAGATGTTCAGGGAGGGTGTTCCATATCCTCGGAGCTGCAGAGAAGAAGGCCCGATCTCCCATAGTGCGGAGCTTGGTTCTGGGGACTTGGAGTGTGTTGTTGGTTGAAGAACGGAGGTTAAATGAGGAGGTCTGGGGGGTGAGCAGTTCTTTCAGGTATTGGGGAGCATGTCCATGAATGCACTGATGAGTGATGAGGGAGAGCTTGTACTCAATTCTGTGTGGGATGGGGAGCCAGTGTAATGATTTCAGAACGGGGGTGATGTGATCATATTTACGGACTCTTAGCAGGATCCTGGCAGCGCTGTTCTGGATATATTGTAATCTCTGGATGTTCTTGTTTGAGATTCCGGTGAGGAGAGCATTACAGTAATCCAGCCTGGATGATACAAAGGCATGGACAAGTTTCTCTGCATCTGCCAGATTGAGTGTTGGACGGAGTTTGGCGATGTTCCTGAGGTGATAGAAAGCTGTCTTGCGGAGGTGTTTGATGTGGGTGTCAAAAGTGAGATTGGAATCCATTTTAACACCAAGGTTGGTGACAGATGTGGAGAGAGGTACGTTTTGACCCGAGAAGGTAATGCAGGTGATGGTGGAAGAGCGGAGTTGATGTGGTGTGCCAACTAGGATGGCTTCTGTTTTTGAACTGTTTAGCTGAAGAAAATTGAGTTTCATCCATGTCTCTATGTCCTCCAGGCAGGTGGTGAGTGTGGATATAGAGTTGGAATCAGAAGAAGTGGGGTTGTCCTCATATAGAGTTGTGTGTCATCAGCATAGCAGTGGTAGGATACCCCATGCCTGCTGATTATATTACCCAGGGAAGCAGATAGAGGGTGAAGAGAGGGGGCCCAGCACTGAGCCCTGGGGACACCGCAGGTGACGTTGGGTGTATGATTTTGCTTTGCCCAGGGTAACGTATTCCGTTCTGTCGGATAGATATGAGGTGAACCAGTTATGTATTTTATCAGAGAGTCCAATAGTGTATTTCAGATGGTGAAGGAGGATGTTATGGTCAATTGTATCAAAAGCAGCTGTTAGGTCCAGGAGGATGAGTAGAGATGGGGAACCGGTATCTGCTGCCATCATGAGGTCATTTGTGACCCTGACCAAGGCTGTTTCAGTGCTATGGCCAGGGCGGAAACCAGACTGAAACTTCTCGAAAAGGTTATTGTCTTTGAGATGATCGTGAAGTTGTGCTGCAACTGCCTTTTCTAGAACTTTGGACAGAAATGGAAGATTTGAAATGGGCCTGTAGTTGGAAAAAACCTCTGGATCCAGGGTGTTTTTTTAGTAGTGGTCTGATGACAGCAGTTTTTAACGCAGATGGAATATGGCCGGCCAGGAGCGAGTGGTTTATGATCGTGGTGATTAGTGGAGAGATGGCAGAGGTGTTTGTCTTTAGCAGAGCTGATGGGAAAGGGTCCAGAGCACAGGTGGTTGGCCTTGTGTTTTTGATCATATCCTCCACTTCTTCCTGTGTGACAGTTGAGAAGGAGCAAAGAGGCTGGACAAACTCAGATAGTGGGTCGGTGGTTGTGAGCGGCAGGACAGCAGTGGCGGAGAGGTGCGAGCGGATATTTTTAACTTTTTGTCGGAAAAAATTGATGTGCATATTGCACCTATCCTCAGTGGCCTCAGGATGAACAAGTGAAAGCGGTTTGAGAAGATGATTTACAGTAGAGAAAAGTTGTTTTGAGTTACCGGGGCTGTTGTTAATAATGGTGGAATAAAACTTGGACTGCGCATCTCTCAGAGCTTCGGCATAGGCCTTCCTGTGTTCTCTATATGCCTGTTTGTGAACAGTCAGTCCAGAAGCCTTGAACCGCCGCTCGATGACACGCCCAGCAGTCTTCATTTTATGCAGCTCGCAGGTGTACCAGGGTGCTGAGCGTGAGAAGGAGACTGACCTGGATTTTATAGGGGCATGAAGGTCCAGAAGACTGCTCAGGGACTGGTTGTAGGAATCCACTAAGTCAGTGCCAGAGAGGAAGTTGGTAGAGCCAATGGAGAGAGATTTGAGGTCCAGAGCCAGGGCATCCATGTTAATGTTTTTCAGATTCCTGAAGTGGATCTGCCGCGTGGGTTTGATGTGGGGAGAAGGAAAGACAGCTTCATTGATATTATTTTGTGGTCAGACACACCAAGGTCATAAACCTGTAGGTCGGTGATGAGGGCGGAGTTTGCGATGACCAGGTCGAGTGTGTGTCCCCTTGAATGTGTGGGGACATCAACATGTTGTTGTAGGTTTAGGGAGTCCAGTAGCTGAAGGAGATCGGTAGCAGAGTGGCATGAAGGGGAGTCGACATGAATGTTTAAATCTCCTAAGATTATGGTATTTCCAGATGTAGTGCAAAGTGTTGTGAGGAGATCAGACAATTCTGGGATAAAAGTGGAGTTGGGTTTAGGGGCCCGGTAGATGAGAAGAACAGTCATGGGAAAGGGGGCTTACATTTAAATGCAAGACACTCACAAGATGTTATTGTGGGCAGCGGGATGGGGGACAGCTCCAGGTCCTGTCGGTGGATGACTGCTAGGCCGCCACCACGGCCGGTGCTGCGTGCTGCCTCCAGGTAACTGTAACCGGGGGGACAGGCTTCATTGAGGGCAGAGTAAACCTCTGGCTGATGCCAGGTTTCAGTTAGGCACATTAAGTCCAGTCCTTTCTCCCTGATGTGTTCTTCAATCAGGGTGGATTTATTGCTGATGGATTGAGCATTGAAAAGTTCGATTTTGACCAACGAATGTGGGATGAATCTCTGTATAGGTCGCAGAACACTGAAATCCGCTCCACGCAGACTGGAATCCGCTCCATGAATTGTATCCAACCCAGTGCGCCGATCTCGACCATAGAGACGGGATGTTTGTAGCAGAGCAGTTTAGCTGGTTATGGAAAATAAATGTTCGGCCGAACCTCTGTGAATGTAACGAGGGCGACGTAGAAGACCAAGCTCGTTGGTGATGGGGATGTTGAGTCCAGGTGCAGTTGCGAGTTTTAGTCGGCGGAGTTGTGAGGCAGTATAGCAGAAAGCCATTCTAACCAACGAAGGATGTTGCCTGGCCACGCTAAACCGCCGCCCGAGTGTCTCGGTAGGAACTAAAGTTGTTAAAGTCTCAGATGGAGAGACGGCGAACAGACAACGCCAGCGTCCTCTCCGATCTTCAGTTGTGAGTTAGTTGAGTAGCGGTGTCATCCGGGGGGGGGGGGATAGCTCGTCAGTAGCCAGCTAGATTGCAAGTTAGACGTCGCAAAGCCAAACCACACAGCCAACTGAACAATAAGAACCGAAGCATGTAGATAGAGATGGCAAAAGGTCAAAAGAAAAGCTGCAGAAAATCAAAAACAAAAAACAAGAAACCGCGTCTGACGGAGCGGCGTTAAATTCGCCAGCGTCCCCGCTACACACCTGTGACAGCTGTCAGTCATTATTTGTATTCTCTATAGTTATTTAGAGTTTGAACAGATTAAAAAGCATCAAGTAAAATGTCACCTGCGCGTCCATCGGCTGCCAAGAGGGCTGCTAATTAATGTTAGGCTTGTTCTGTCATTTTTTGCTACCTTGTCAGAATTTGCTACCGGCTGCATA